>PVJN01003671.1:12533-98374 GCA_004026805.1 Lasiurus borealis
CCCCCCCCCCCCCCAGATGCTACAGTACGCATTTTGGCCAATTTCCTTCTTTTGTCATTTGAAAAAATTCTAAGGCATGGGTAATTTTTTTGTTAATAGAATACAATCCTTTAAAACCAAGGTCTGATTGTCAGGGCTTACTACCAGTTGAGATTAAGACAAAAGGTTCTGGTGGTTCTGGGTGGGCAGTGAGGACCCACATGGGTTTATGTTTGGGAAGTCAATGTAATGCCACCTTCCAGGGGAGAATAAGAGAGGATGGAGTGAGACATGGTGAAGGCAGCTGGTCGACGTTAGGAAGTTCTTTTTAGGAATTCTGTTAACACCAGGACAGGGGAAGTCAGGACAGGGCCGGCAGGAGGGAATGAAAGCTGACTGCTGGCAGAAGGAACCAGGAGATCCCAAGTGACTTGGTACTCAAAGGGCTACCTAGCTGCCTGGCCGCTCCAACACCAAGATAACTCACCAAATGTGTTCCACCTCCACCTTGAAGCAAGGCCAAGACAACTTAATTATTTCTGAGCACTGATGTCAGACCTTTTGCTAGTTTGCTATTAATAATTGTTAACATTTCTTGAGTATGTGTCTAGCATTGGCTGACTTATTTCCTGGTAATCTCCTTTAGCCCTTACAGTAAGTCAGCTACTGTTAGGATCTCCGTTTTCCTGATAAGGAGTCAGAGGCCTCAAGAAATTGATGGCTTTGCCGAAGACCGCTTAGATAAATAGTGATATAAAAATTCCAGTCCAGGGATTGTCTGACTCCAGAGTCCTTACTCTTCACTACCACATGGTCTGTAATTTAGTATTTTGTCTTGGGTTTATGGTGAGATTCTAATCTTTTTTTTGAGTTGAACCTCAACTTTATTCACCTAGAACAAGAAACTATATAACAAGATTATCTTTCTACAAAAATTACAATTCAACATTAAGCGAATTACTACTCTGAATAGCAATGGTGTTAAAGCTAATCTAGAGTGACAGGAAGTGTCCGTGCAATAGCAAGGTCATGTGCTCTGTCTAGTGTTTTGTTGAATAGAATACTTGCATATTCTATTAAATGAAAAACGTGCATTTTATTTTTTAATAGCTTTTGGGGACATATAATCCAAATACCATTCATTTCACTTATTGTAAATATACGATTTAGTGGTTTTTAATTTATCCACAGATTCATGCAACAATCAACACAGTCAACTCTTTCATTATGTCAAAAAGAAATCCTAAATTCTTTATCATCTCCCCATCATGTCCCCCATCCCCAGACCTAAGCAACCATTTTTCTACTTTTTGTCTCTATTGATTTCCCTATTCTGATTTCATATGAATGGAATCATATACTATGTGGATTTCTTTCACTCTACATATTATACAGAACATTTTCTAAGTTCCTCCAGGTTGTAACATGTACTCAACTGTTCTTTTTTGTTGTTGTTAATCCTCACCTGAGGATATTTTTTCCATTGACTTTTAGGGAGAGTGGAAGAGAGAGGGAAAGACAGAGAGGAATATCGATGTGAAAAAACACATTGATTGGTTGTCTCCTGCATGAGCCAGGAGGAGTCTGCAACCAAGGTACTTGCCCTTGACTGGAATTGAACCCCAGGACCCTTTGGTGTGAAGGCTGAGCCAAACCCGCTAGGGCCTCAATTGTTCTTTGTATTATATTTTTACTAAGGACTCTCACCCTCAATGCCAATAAAATATCACTTTCTATTTATCCTTGAAAATTTCAGTGGATACCATAATATATATGAGTATAAGTAGTTGTTTTTTCAGCATCTTAGTTACACAATTAGTTTTTATTAACTGCATAAGCAAAGGGAGATATTCTAGAAATTTAATATATATTTTAATCCTAAGGATAATAGGCATTTGCATTTATCTTTTCCAGTATGTACTACATTTCTCCAAAACCAGTTCATTTCCTATTCCGTTGCACCCAAAGCCATAGGCAGAGAAAAAGACACCTACTCTTCTACCCTTTTGCTCTAATTCAGTCTATTTTTTTATTGAATTGTGCTGTATTTAAACCGCTTTTTTAAGAAGGCAAACATTAATCACACTTTATTATTATGATTTTGCTAAAAAGAGATGAAGAACTTGTTGGCATGTGAGCCAATTATATAAAATAGCAAAAAATGTCAAAGTCGTGGAAGGAAATTCACTAACAACTCTTTCAACAGTAACGTCTATCACTACAAAGGTTATGAATCCAAAATATCAACCCACTCCACTGCCTTCTTCCCTCCTTCCTCTAAAACTCAAAAATCATAACCGCTTATAAATCCAACAGAGCACTATTCACAGTCACAAGTCCAAAAAGTCAAAGTCTCCTCAGCAAAAACTGGTCCGTGTTCATGGTCAAAATACTCACTGATGCTCAGGTGAGGGGGACCAAATTGACTCCACTGACTGTGACCCTGTGCGAGTTACTCAATCTGTCGAACCAGATACTATTGTCTACCTCAATGTTAGAGATAAAATCATAGGCTGTGAGTTTGACACATGTGTCAAACATTAAATTAGGTTGATGTTATCATTTCCTTACTTTTGATACCTCTTTGAGCAGCAGAAAAGGAAGGAAATTCAGCTTCCTGATAAAATGCATTGAAGGCTGAATGTGAGGCAGGTGAAGGAAACAAAATATTCCAGAGTGACATCAAAGGAGCCTTGTCTTCTCTGTTTTAGAATCACCCCGAGGTATTGCAGACCTTAAAAAGAACTTGGCTTAATTACAAGCCAGTCAACAAATACTAATGGAATGACTACTAGTTACTCGATACTGTGCTAGATAATGAGGGCTACAGCACAGGTACACAAACAATGCCATTGCCCTCATAGCCCTTGAAATATAAGGAAGCAAAGCTAATATACATGCAGAAATAGTGCACAATATACACACACAAACACACACCTGCGATTAGTTTCTGAAGTGTATTATTTAGAAAATGGTACAATTTGACTTTTATGAAGATTAGACGAGAGTTTTTGCTTCATTTAGCCATTGTATTACATATGATCTCAGTATAGAAACAAACAGAATTTTTAATTAATCATGCTTCTAGTTACCTTATTAATTTACATGAGTCTACACGTATAAGTTAATTCAAATTATATTGAATTTTAAAAATATTTTTTTAGTGACTCGTTATTTAAGTGAACCTGGATATGCATTAGTTTTCAGCTTATAATTGGGCATGAGGGTGCTAATTTATATTAAGAAAAAAGTAAGCCTTCATATATTAATACTAGAGGCCTGGTGCATGAAATTCGTACACAGGGAAGTGTGTCCCTCAATGCAGTCTGCACCCTCTCCAATCTGGGAACCCTTGAGGGTTGTCTAACTGCTCGTTTAGGCCTGATCCTGGACAGACATCCCTCTCACAGTCCAGGACTGCTGGCTCCCAACTGCTCGCCTACCTGCCAGCCTGATCACCCCCTAACCACTCTCCTGCCAACCTGGTTGCCCCTAACTGCCTTCCCCTGCAGGCCTGGTCACCCCTAACTGCCCTCCCCTGCAGGCTTGATTGCCCCCAACTGCCCTCCCTTGCAGGCCTTCCCCCTCTCAACTTCCCTCCCCTGCTGGCCATCTTGTGGTGGTCATCTTTGTCCACATGGGGCAGCCATCTTGTGTATTAGAGTGATGGTCAATTTGCATATTACTCTTTTATTAGATAGAATAGAGACCTGGTGCACAGGTGGGGGCCAGCTGATTTGCCCTGAAGGGTGTCCCAGATCAGGGTGAGAGTTCCTTTGGGGGATGGGGAGGCCTGGGTGAGGGGCCTGTGGTGGTTTGCAGGCTGGCCACATCCCCAGTGACCCAGCAGAGGCCCTGGAATTTGGGATTTATCTTCTACAATTGAAACTTTGTAGTCTTGAGTGGAGGCCTGGATCTGCCAGGGTGTGCGGAAAGCTTTGCTTCCTCCATCACTGGGGGTAACCCAAGCCTCCTGCTCTCTCCAGCTCTGTGGCTGCCACCATTTTTGTTGGTTTTTATTTATCTTCTATAATTGAAACTTTGTAGCCTTGAGTGGAGGCCTGGCCTGCCAGAGTGTGCAGAAAGCTTGGCTTCCTCCATTGCCAGGGAAACCCAAGCCTCCTGCTCACTCTGTGGCCACAGCCATCTTGGTTGAGTTAATTTGCATACTCACTCCTGATTAGCTGATGGGTGTGGCTTGTGGTGTAGCAAAGTGATGGTTAATTTGCATATTACTCTTTTATTAGATTATACATATATATATAAATATATACATTAGATATATAGTATATGTATATAAACATATTTATGTTGCCATTTCTTCTTCTCTACAGCTCTGTAAGGTAGGTCTTATAGTTCCCCATGTTGTAGTTGAGGGCCAGAGAGATTAAACAATTTATGATTCATGAAACCAGGAACCCTATCCAGGTTTGTGTAATGCCAATGTATTTTCACTTCACCTTCTTTAATATAATTCACTTTATATACTCTTTTACTTAAGAGTGTACCTGGAGCCCAGAAGGCGTGGCTCAGTGGTTGAGCATCGATCTATGAACCAGGAGGTCACGGTTTGATTTCTGTAAGGTCACATACCCAGATTTCAGACTTGATCCTCAGTGCGGGGCATGCAGGAAGTAGCCAATCAATGATTCTTTCTCATCATTGATGTTTCTATCTCTCTCTCCCTCTCTCTGAAATCAATAAAAATATATTTAAAACTGTGAATCTGGAACTCACAACATAAGATAGATTAGTTTGGATGGATTATTTTGCCAGGTAATAATTTAATAGTTAAATATGTGTTTTGGGATAAAATCTCAACATCTATAAATTATAGACAACAAAATATATTCATAAAGGTACAATGTAATATACTTACTGTCATTTCATGAACTAAAACTGTAAGTCTTATTTGGTGGCAGACATAAATATACTAAACATATTAATTATGGAATGGAGTATAGTATTCACAAATATTCTGGGATCACAACTCTTCTCTTAATCAATGCTACCTTAATCTAACATGGTGGGTAAAATAACATTTGGAAAACATTAAAGCTATTTTGCATCTGTTTCTAAGGTTTAGAATTATTCCAGGTTTCTTTACATGGCACACATATGTTTTAAAGATTTTAAGGGTAGTTTAGAATGATACTTTTTTCTCCCAATAACTTTCTCTGCAGAAAACAGAGCATTGATTCCTTAACTTTAAAACTGCATTAAAATGTTGTATCAAATTTCATCTTTGTGATGGCTTAAAAATAGTAATTGTGTGTTAAATATGTGAGACCTCTCTAAGAGCTTTCAGTCTGTATCTTTCATTTCTTTTTTTTTAAATATATTTTATTGATTTTTTACAGAGAGGAAGAGAGAGAGATAGAAAGTCAGAAACATCAATGAGAGAGATACTGATCAGCCACCTCCTGCACACCCCACTGTGGAGATGTGCCCCCAAGCAAGGTACATGCCCCCAACCAGAATCGAACCCGGGACCCTTCAGCAAGCCAGCGCTCTATCCACTGAGCCAAACCGGTCTTGGCATCTTTCATTTCTTTCTCTTCCTCTCCTTTTTGTTGTTTTATCACATACCCCAACAATATCAAAACAATCTTGAAAACAAAAATAACAAAATGGCATTGGGAGGAGTCTTTATGGCAGTGGGAAGAGAGAGTAACAGTTTTCACCTTGACCAAAGACTACACGAGGGATGCTTTTATTTGTAGAAGCGTAAGGGCTTCAAAATAAGTTATTGGATCTGGTCCCTTCTTTCCTCATCTTCCCCTATCACTGCTCAGGCCAGCATTGGGGGATTTAACCTTGAGAAACTCATTCACCCCTAAGCCACAGCTCCTCATCTCTAAAATGGATATACCTCATCATAGTTTTTTGTGGTTGTTCTGTTAGAATTAAAAGAGGTAATTCTTGTAAACATTTTATTTATTTGTTTGTTTATTTGAACCTCAATGGGTTCAATGATTACTAAGCAGAGGAATGAAATCACAATCATGGTCTTGCTTACCTTTAGATTCCACATCCATTTAAAAAAAATAAATAACTAGCCGAGACCGGTTTGGCTCAGTGGATAGAGCTTCAGCCTGGGGACTGAAAGGTCCCAGGTTCGATTCTGGTCAGGGGCATGTGCCTTGCTTGCGGGCACAACTCCAGTGGGGGGCGTGCAGGAGGCGGCTGATTGATGTCTCTCTCTCATCAGTGTTCCTGACTTTCTATCCCTCTCCCTTCCTCTCTGTAAAAAAATCAATAAAATATATTTAAAAAAAATAACTAGCTCAATAATGGAGTTTGATTCTGTATGTTGTCAGCATTGTTAACCATCAGTGTGTTTATGGAGATTGGGGCAGATGTTACATGTACATTCAAATACAATTATAGCACGTACTTCATCATTCAGGGCTTGAATACCCAGTGTCTCGATTGCATCAGCTTTTATTAAACTAGAATATTCTTCTTCTGGCCCTTTCACTGTTCAATAACCTGTCAGAACTTGAGCAGTGGGAAAGGAAGCAGATAAAATAGAATCCAAACTATTTTTGTCACTTTTAAAAGAAAAGCCCTGTTGTTAATTTTTTAGGGGATTTCAGCTCTGGAATAATGGTATGAGTTTTCCATTCTAAGTGGGTGGTAGGGGTATGTGTGGGGGGGTGGAACTGGCAGTGACTGGATTATTTTACACATTTAAATCAGGTTATTTATACTCTACCAATTACTGAAAGTAAGTGAATTTCCTGCAATGTGCTAAACCTTAATTTACACTTTGCCATCTGTCTGTGTCTTAGGGAGTTAGTAGATTCTGCCTAGAGTATTCTCTTGTAGATGAAATCCACATTTGCAAAGGTATCTACTTTTGTCAGCTTACCTAACGTGCACGAATGGGCCTAAATCAGAGACACAAATCCTAGTAAAGTCCAAGTAAATTAATTTGTTATTGTTGCTTTGTGTTTTTTATCTTTATAACGCAGAGCTTGGAATAAATATTAACCAGTTGACTTGGTGACAACAATATTATGGTCACAGTGTGGCTGACATTGTTGGAAAATTATTAGTCAAGTGACAAGTATCTTATTAACCTGAGAGTTTGTTTTCTGTTTAAATTAATCATGGCGTTTCTTCTAGTGAAGTAAAAGATGATTTTAAAAAATGAAGTTAAAACATCTTATATCTTGGTATAGTGCACAGATTGCTTTATTTATTTATTTATTTATTTATTCTTTACAATTTAAACTCCGAATTTTTTCTTTTTTAAAAAAATTAGGTGACGTTCAGTAACTTCTTGTGACATTAAAACTCAATGTTACAATTTCCTTGAGCCCCAGCTGCCTCACCTGTAAGTTGATATATATATAGAGAGATAGATAGATAGATAGATAGATAGATAAAGTAAATAAGACAATATGAAATGTGTCAGGCACAGATCCTGGGACGTATTAGGTTTTCAGAGTTACCTTCATCTAGGAATGAGGAAATACAATTTTTTTTTGTCTCAAAAGGACGTCCTTTGTTAAAAATGAGATAAAGAATATGAATATGATAGACTTGGCTTTCAAAGCCAGGAGATGAGCCCAAATTAGAAGGCATTTACTATGATATTTTTATTTAACAATTCTCCAAATAATGCCGATTAGAAGAATTAAGTAGCTAAAACTCTCCCTCTTTTTCTTTTTCAATGGTCTTGTCTTTAAGAAAGAAAGATTTACTAAGATACAAAATTATGGAATTCGATAGTCGGGTGGCTAAAGCTTCAAGTGTAGGCATACATAATGGCGTTCCAGTGAGTCAACATGTAGAAGAAGAAACTTTTAAAGTTTGATACATATTTGGGAATAAAATATTTAAAATGCTCATTTACTTACCCAATGGGAGAAATTACTTTAATTATACATATCCTACATTGTCTTTTTGTTTAGATTCTATGAATTGGCATAACTACCGTATTTTCTGATGTATAAGAAGACTGGGCGTATAAGACGACCCCCAACTTTTCCAGTTAAAATGCAAAATTTGGCATATACTAGCCCTATAATATGACACCTGGCATATAAGACGACCCCCGACTTTTGAGGAGATTTTCCTGGGTTAAAAAGTGGTCTTAGACACTGGAAAATAGGGTACATCCTTTCTTTGAAAAGTGCTCATGTGGACTTGTGCGGAGAATGTGTGAAGAAATATGCCTACCTGAGCAGAGACAACTCTGTACCAATAGCTTCAACGGGGCATGTGGCCCGCTGGCCCCGAGTCTGACATGCTTCTAGGTTGGTGCTCTAATTTCCCCCAAACCAATCTTCACACAGAGCCACCTCCTAAAAATACATTCCCTTGAATTAAAAACACTACGTTTGTTTTGCCAACATATTAGTGCCCTTTCACTCAGTTCTTAAGTTCCTCACACCTTGTAATTTTAGAGTCACCACTGCTTTCACGGTGAGTGAGAGAGAGCTCCACATAATCCAACAGTCAAGGTGTAGAGGTGCTTAAAATACCGGCAGATTTTAAAGCTGGGAGGGTCTAAAGAAGAAGGAAGTGACGTTGGTAACAACAATACCTGTATTTTATGTTAGTGTTGAAGGTTCTATAGTCATATCACCTGCTGCACTTATTTGCTCTGTGTCTTGGGGTACGCTACTTAATCTCTGTGTGTCTCAGTTCCCTTTGTCAAATGGGGAAAGTAAAGCCACTAGCTTCATAGCAGTTGTAAGGATGTTGTGAGGATTAAATGAGAAATCCATGTAAAACACAACACAGTGCAGTGGAAATAAGGGTTCGTTGTGGCTGTAACTTCCATTCGTTTAATTAGTGGTGTTTGCATTGCCTAGAAATGAACTTGTGCATGTGCTTGAAGGCTAGAATCTTTTTTGCATGTTTAATACCGGAACATAGTTGGTCCTTTTACCAAAAATGATATTCATTGTGCAGTAGTCTTTAAATGGAAGGAAGGAAAGAAAGGAGAATTTTTTCCCATGTTTTCCACTCAAACAGTGAAGCTTTATATAGTGCCTTTTTTTTCCCTCAAATAAAGCACCAGAAATAAATTGCCTGCTGTTTATCATCTAGACACAGAGTCCTGATGGCTGCAGTTCGTCTACATGTAAATTACTCAGCATTCCAAGCTACAGCAGACGCAGGAGCCACGCATCAGCAGGAACATAGTTCCTGAGGAGCTTAACCAAATGTACATTACTGTAATAAAAAATTCCAAGGCAGCCGAGACCAGTTTGGCTCAGTGGATAGAGCGTCGGCCTGCGGACTGAGGTTCGATTCCGGTCGGGGGCATGTACCTTGCTTGCAGGCACATCTGCAGTGTGGGGTGTGCAGGAGGCAGCTGATCGATGTCTCTCTGTCATTGATGTTTCTGACTTTCTATCCCTCTCCCTTCCTCTCTCTGAAAAATCAGTAAAATATATTAAAAAAAAAAATTCCAAGGCAGCCCTCGAAGGAACAGATTACTCAGCTTTGGTGGGGAAAGCGACTTCCACAAACCTCATATTTTTGCCTAAATACGATTAACTTGTACCATACAGACAATTAGGATGAGGGTCTGCCTAAAAAGGCTTTGCATTGTTAAATGTGTCCTCTTCCTAGATCTTTTATCCCCTTTTTTGATGTTTTTCTTTGCTAAACAAGTAGCAGAGCGTATGCTCTTGGCTAGATCTGTACATAACTTTGTAAATCAGTGGTTCTCAACCTTCCTAATGCCACGTCCCTTCAGTGCAGTTTCTCATGTTGTGGTGACCCCCAACCATAAAATTATTTCTTTGCTACTACGAAAATAATTTTATGGTTGGGGGTCACCACAACATGAGGAATTGCATTAAAGGGATGTGGCATTAGAAGGTTGAGAACCACTGTTTTAAGTCATTTTGGCATATCTGGAGAGAAGCTTTCTCAGGTGTCCTAGGGATTGCACAAGTACAGAAGGTCAGGGATATCAGTCAGAATGCAATCAGTTGTTCAGTGACACCTTTAGATGTTTAGTGTAAGTCTTTTGACATCTTTCTGTATTTTTAGAATGTCTACTTTTTTCAGTCACACTCTGCCTCATGGTCACAGGATGGCTGCTTCCACCTTCAAGCATGATATCTGTATTCCAAGAAAAGAATGGTAAAGGCTTGCCGAGACCGGTTTGCTCAGTGGATAGAGCGTCGGCTTGTGGACTGAAAGGTCCCAGGTTCGATTCCAGTTGGGGGCATATACCTTGCTTGCGGGCACATCTCCACTGTGGGGTGTTCAGGAGGCAGCTGATTGATGTCTCTCTCTCTCATCGATGTTTCTGACTTTCTATCTATCTCCCTTCCTCTCTGTAAAAAAATCAATAAAATATATTAAAAAGAAAAGAAAAGAAAAGAAAAGAATGGTAAAGGCTTGCTCCTCCCACAGATTTGGGTTTGGGATTGGCAGGAAACGCTCTCTCCATGAGGATTTCCCCAGAACTGGACCATTTCCCTGACCCAAACCACTCACTGGCCAACGGAAGTGGCTGGAGAGTGTCGGCTGCACCTTTCTTTGACCAACAAAAACAACGCCAAAGTCTATTCCCCAGAACAGACTTGCATGTTTCATAGTGAGCTGCAGAGAAAGGGGAGCTGCAGGGAAAGGGGAGCTGCAGAGAAAGGGGAGCTGCAGGGAAAATGTAGCTGCCAACCTGGTCACCTCTGGTGACTTCCCCTTCCATACTCAACCAAGTGTTCACTGAAATCCTCTCTCGAACCCCATTCTTATTTCTGAAAGCCATTTTAATGGTCTTTATTGGGAAATTAGAAATATAGAAAATATTAATAAAAAAAGTCACCATACTGATTATATGGAAAACAATACCTTTTAAGGAGATATTTCTATTTCTTAGGGCCTTAGAGGAACTGATAGGGATTTAAGTCTGTCAGTTTCTTGAAGCGTATAGTTTTCTTGTCTGCAGCTACTGTATATTCCGCCGCCTGCTATTTTCATGGTAACAATCACAAGTTGGATGCTCTTCTTAGCTATAATGGGTTGGTGCTGAATAGGCCAGCTGAGAGCTATTTTACAGGAAAATTTAGCAGTCGCTTTGCGGTAATGGATATTGGTTTGTGGCACATCCGTTCCAGTTTCTGCTTTGTTAAACACTTTAAAAGCAGCTTCTATGGATTTAGCTGCACTTTCTGACCCTCTGGGAACTACAGGTTTTATGCGTCTTTACAATTGGTGGCGAACAAAGCCAGGCTACTCTTAATGCGTATTTTGCCTATTGACATTATGTAGAGAAGGCTACGTGGCCTCTTGTTGATAACTTTTGATTTTATGCTATTTTAAATGTGTTTGTAGAGCTTCCCAGAAAATTTTTTAAAAGGAATTATGGGTGGTTTAGAAAAAGAAAGCGAACAGCTGGCTAATTCTATTATTTGTCAAATCTAGTAGATAGTATAGTGATGAATTAGTCAACTTTTCATTTGGCTTTAGTGGCATTTAAAACATGATTGCTATTGGAATTAGATATTTAATAAAATGCCACATTTAAAAACAGCATCTACTGTCTCCTTCTTCTCCTCTGAGACTATCAACCATACTCAAAACATTTAAGCTGTTGACAAATCTATTGGATGGAAAAAGGAATGTGCAGGGAGTCCATATGTTTATGATTGAAAAAATAAAATATGTCCTGCTTTATAAAGCATCAGACTCTCATAAGTGCTGTAGTAAAATTGTTATATCCAGTTAGAAAAGTTAATTAAATGATTTAAAGAAGTCAGAAGTTTATTGCATATTTTTCATGAAAAATATTTGACTTCTCCTATTCTAATTCCTACACTTGACATTTTCTTTGAACCTGAAACAATACATCTGAAATATTGATGATGAATATGAATGAAACAGACTCCTGGAGAGTATTTCTTAATTTTTAAGCCAGAGTGAACCAGATCTAGCTAGAACCTTTAGGCAATTTTTAGATGATTAACAAAAATCAAGATTAGTTATTTCAGTTAATTAAAGATTAAAACAGTTGCAATATTCAGAAGGTTTTGTGGTGGTTAAAATAATTCTGGAAACACTCTATTTCATATGTACTTTTACTTGATTTAAGGTAATTAAGTAATAAAATCTCACAAAGTTTAGTTATCTCAATGAATACTAAATTGTGTATCTAACTTGCATGAAGAGTTTTAATATATAGAAGATGTACTAGTCATATTGAGGAGGTTCCCTCATACTTTCTTATATCCCTTCTCATAGCACACTCATAGTCAGAAGATATATGAGATCAATGCCATCCAATTTCTAACACTGTAAGGGACATTCTATAAAGCAGTGGTTCTCAACCTTTTTAATGCCAAGACCCTTTAATACAGTTCCTCATGTTGTGGTGACCCCCTACCATAAAATTATTTTCGTTGCTATTTCATAACAGTAATTTTGCTACTGGTAATGAATCGTACTGTAAACATCTGTGTTTTCTGATGGTCGTAGGCTCGACAGCAGTGGTTCTCAACCTGTGAGTCGTGACTCACAGGTTGAGAACCGCTAGCAGGGTCACCTAAGACCATCGGAAAACACAGATATGTACATTATGATTAATTAACAGTAGCAAAATTGCAGTTATGAAGTAGCAATGAAAATAATTTTATGATTGGGGGTCAGCACAACATGAGGAACTAACTGTATTAAAGGATCGCGACATTAGAAAGGTTGAGAACCACTGCTATATATGATTCCATATTACCATGTCACTTTCTATTAACACAGGAAGTAAAGGTTTCATTGGGTACAAAGTTGAAGGGCTAGGTAGTGAAAAATACAGTCCATTCTTTTGTGTTAGTGAAAATCAAGGCCTACAAAAAAAGAAGGAATTACCTATTTTTAGATAGAAGTAGATCGTGTCTATGAGAGAGTTTTTTTAAAAAAATGTCCTGATGGTACTTTTCTCTCTGTTTTTATTTTGCATCTACCAGTTTCATTTTTCATTTGTCACTTAATTCCTTTTAAAAATAGCAAACATAAAATATTATTACTTAATTATTATTATTAATCATCCTGGAAAGCCTAATGCATTCACTTAATAAGGTAAATTTCATAATTATTCAAAAGTGTTTTAGTCTTAAATGTGCTTATTACATCCTTGCAGAGAGCCTAAAGAGCCCTGGGTACCTGTTTGATTTCAGAAAACATTCTGATCATTTATTATATGCAGAGTTACTGTAGACAAAATGCATATGCTATTTCCATTCAAATTTTTTATTTATTTATTGTAAGAGTTTTCTATTTTAAAGATTGGCAGTCGTAGCGATAGCCTGAGCAAAGTTTGCCTGCACTGTGAGGCTCCCTCTGGAGAAGTCACAAATGCTTTCCTTTCTAGGGAAATCAGAGAAGGGGGAGGAAAAAAGGGGACTGACTTTACGGGGAGGGTGCACATCAAATTATTTATTTTCTATAATGATCCTGTGAATTAGGGATTTGTAAAGTCTAGGCTACTTAATTTCCCCAAGGTTTTACAGCTAGCGAGCAAGCTAACTCAATTTTAAACTTGATGTATTTCTAAGCCACACACCACCCAGTACACTAGCACCATACTGCCACTGAGTTCCAATGGCTCGCAGGGAACAGATACACTTTGGGAACTACTGTAATGAATTATTTGTTATGTAATCATGGCCCGGGAAGCAAAAAGTTACATAAGTATTTATTAAGAGCATATATTCTAATATTTTCTCCATCCTAAAATGGTGGCTAGGAACTTTTATAAATAAAATATCCATAAATGGCCGAGGCCGGTTTGGCTCAGAAGATAGAGAGTCAGCCTGCGGACTGAGGGGTCCCAGGTTCGATTCCGGTCAAGGGCATACATCCTGGTTGCGGGCACATCCCCAGTAGGGGATATACAGGAGGCGGCTGATTGATGTCTCTCTCTCATCGATGTTTCTAACTCTCTATCCTTCTCCCTTCTCTCTGTAAAAAATCAATAAAATATATTTTTAAAAATATCCATAAAGAAATCAGATTTCCTTAGAGCGAGGTTTAACTCTTTCTACCGTTTTCTTCCTAATTCACTGTAAAGCTGTCAGGCCCTAACCTGCTATGAGTAACGTCTCCCAGGCCATTTGGAAACTTTGCTTTTAACGACTTCCTGCATCCACTCCATCTACTTCTATTTTTAAACATTGGAGTTTAGGGACAGACTTAGCACAGTGCCAGGAACATAATATATTTAAATAACGTTGAATTTATGCTCTTAATCACCTCAGAGTGTAGAGTGACGTGAGCAGTCCAGTGGCTGGAACCCACCCATTCCCTCTCTCCCCGCCCCTTTTTTTGCCATAGTGCATCACTGCCATCTTTTTCTCCCACTCTGTAATCTCTTCTTTTGAAAGTTCTATGGGTAGGATTAAAACCGGCTTTAAAATACTTACATGTTAAAATAACTAACATTAAACTTAACTTGAAAGACTTTGGAGAATGGAGCCATCACAAAATAAAGTTAAAACATTTTTAAATATCACATACACGTTTATTTTTAAGAGCTAGTGTGGTAGAATGAGAAGAGACCAGTGTTGGGAATCATGAAACACGAGTCCTGGTGTTGCCTTCTCCAGAAATCAGATGTTGGAGTTTATAAATGTGTGATGGGAATAAAACTGTTCCTGGCCCTGGCACCTTTAGAAGATTCTCATGAAGAATATATGAGATAAGGTACAGGGAAGTGCTCAGAAAACAATACATTGATGTCCAGATGGAAGTCAGTGTGCCATTGCTATTATTTATTATTATTTTTTAAAATATATTTTTATTGATTTTTTTACAGAGAGGAAAGGAGAAAGGCAAGGAGCTAGAAACATCGATGAGAGAGAGACATCGATCAGCTGCCTCCTGTACTCCCCACACTGGAGAAGTGCCCGCCACCAAGGTACATGCCCCCGACTGGAATCGAACCTGGGACCTTTTAGTCTGCAGGCCGACGCTCTATCCACTGAGCCACACCGGTTCTGGCCATTGCTATTATTAATACACCCCTTAATGGCAGTGATCGCAGTAATTGGAAAAGCTATCAGCTGAAGTCTAAGTCATTTCAAGTAATTTTTCCTGTTTTTATGCCTCTACTGCTCTTATTTTTAGAGTGTCTGTCCTACCTTTAATGAATGTGTCCTCATCCTCAAGTGAGTGAGGCATTTGGGAATGTGACCACTGCCTAAGATGTGTAAACATTATGTCAAAAGAGGAAAAATCTTAAATGTCTGAGAGTTAGTGGTGTGCTGGCGCTCGAAGGGCAGGAGGTAAGGCCGGAAGAAAACAGCTTCGATTTGCAGAGTTAGCCAGATTTCTGTGCAAAGAAATACCCCGGCTGTGGGCAGTTTCAAGCTGCCACCACCCTGTCACCGACCACAGAGTCGGGAAGAGCTGCACACAACTGGCTCTTGGGAGCAGGTGGGAGCCGTGTCCAGCGCACACACCCCTGGCCTGCGATCGGGTGGGTGCGTGCAAGGTGACAGCTTCCAGGTACCGGTTCACAGTGGAATCTCCTGACCCCACAGGCATGGACGGACACGTACGGCTGTACTACAGGTGGAGATTTTTGGCTCTTTGACTTACACCTAAACACCCAGTGGTAGTCTAAGAGAGCATTTCCGTTCAGTCTCTGGGGCACTCAAATCGGAACGCTCCTCACCAGACCTGACTTGGCAGCCGGGGTGTCTTGGGAGGAATCCTCTGCTCTGATTCTATTTCCTCAAATTAAGCCCAAGTCTGAGCACCGGTGTCCGACACTCTAGCTGTGTGTTGCCTGCTTCTCGTCACTGTCCCTCGCCTCAGAGTGCAAGATGTAGACATGTGGGAACCTCTTTCCACGTCCTGCGTGGTTCAGGGTTCCCGGTTCAGGGTTCGGGTTCTAAAGGAGGCCGCACGCAAACGAAATGAGAGACCAGAAAACATTAATTTGGCGATATTGGGGGGGCCAGGCGGGAGCCTTCCTCTAGTGGAAAGGACTGCCACTTGCTCTGGCCTTTTTCTCCCTTTTATTAAGGCTTTGGGACACACCCCTAGCCTTTAGGCAGGAAATAACAAAAACAGAAATTAACATGAAACAAACAGGTAGAGGCTGCTTCAGCCAATAATATTTCAACTAAACAGTGAGTATTTAGCTCTGACCTTTCAGAGCAGTTAAGGTTGACCAGCCTTCTGGCCTCCTGTTTACATCCATTTAGTGAGAACAATGTTTGGTTTCCGACACAGACAGGTATAAGCATGGTACCATCATGAGTTAGTATAGATGCTGCCACTGATCTTGACAAAGGAGCAAAGGCAATGCAGTGGAGCAAAGATAGTCTCTTCCCAACGAAGGGGGCTGGTACAGCGGAACATTCACCTGCAGAAAAATGAACCTGGACACAGACCTTCCACCTTCCACAAACATTAACTGAAGATGCAACACAAATTTAAATGTAAAAAAATAGAAAAGCGAAAGTGTAAATTCCTAGAAGAATGCTAGTTAATAAGGGGAGAAAGAATAATACGTTTCTTCAAATCTTCATTGCACCCCACCATATAGTAAGGGACACAGGCAAGCATCCTATATAATAAAAGGCTAATACGCAAACCCGCCAAATACAGAATGACCAGTCACTATCACATGCGCTGACCACCAGGAGGCAGATGCTCAATGCAGAAGCTGCCTCCTGGTGGTCAGTGTGTTGCCACAGGGGGGGCGCCACTCAGCCAGAAGCCGGGCTCAGGGTTCACAGGGTGGGGGGCAGGCCTAAACCGGCAGGCAGATATCCCCCAAAGGGTCCCTGGCTGTGAGAGGGTGCGGGCTGGGCTGAGGTTTCCCCTCTCCCCCACCCCCAGGGCACAAATGTTGTGCACTGGGCCTCTAGTCATAAATATATATACTAAAACTTTTGGGTGAAAAATTTTTAGGAAACAGGATATTCTCGTGGTCTCAAAGGACCACCCATAATTTTTTTCTTCATTATATAGAGAGAAAGGTATTTTAATCATTAATTGCTAGAAAGTCCCATTATCAGTTATTTCGCCCCCAAAATCTGTGTTCTCAACCTAATCCTGAGGAAGAAAACAATATAAGTCTTGTGATTTAAAAATGCACTTTGAATGTTAAGATAATCTTTATAAAGACATTGTAGTGATTCACTGTACTTGTTCTCGGCAAATTTGTATTCGCAGCCTGCACCCACAGGGGATATGCCCATGATGTGTTAACACGAACCTGGTCTGCAGAACTGGGCACTGATTCCCGAGCCTGGGAATTCCGGGCCCACTGCTGACTTAGTTTGAATGAGGCCAAGGAATTCCACTCTGAGCTAGAGAAGAACGAGCCTGCAATGGGATGGGGAGATTGGCGGGGTGGGGGCAGTTTCCTTCATCCTAAACTGGATTCTGGCTGCCTCCGAAGGGGGATTGTGCCCATGGGCCTTTAGGGAATAATGAGAAACTTTTGTCAGGCTCTCGCTAAGGGCTAAGCATTGTTTTGAGCATTAATTTGTATTAACTCATTCAATCTGCACAGCGACTCTGTGTGGTAGTTACTGTTGTTATACTCAGGTTCTAAAGAAGAAACCAGCGTACAGGTAGATTAAACCGCTGGGTATGAACTCAGTTAATATCTGGCTGCAGGCCTGGCCAGTGTGGCTCAGTGGATTGAGCATTGTTCTTTGCACCAGTCCGGTTGCAGGCTGGATCCCCAGTGTGGGGGCATGCATAATGTAGGAGGCAGCCAATTGGTCTCCATCTTCTCTCCCTCTCCCTTCCTCTCTTTCTATAAAAACAACAACAACAACAACAAAATAAACAAAACAAAAAAACAATGAAAACGTATTTTTTAAAAACATCTGGCTGCATGTATAATCTTTATAACTACATTCACAAATACATCCTACATTCAACTACTCTGTATTTTCATGCATCCTGTATGTAGTCTGTAGCAGGGAGATGGCTAAAGACCTTCGGGAGTTAATGTTTAGCATCTCAGTTAATGTTTAGCGTCCCAGTCCTACAAGTTCTGACAATGGTCCACATCAATAACACGCACCATATGAATAATCTGGTACCCGGGAAGCAAAGGAAAATCCCCAAACAATTGGCAATGTATTTCGTAGTCTTTTAATTTACTGAGATGAGTGGATAACTAACATTAAAATTTCTGTTTTTAAAAATGAAATTTGTTGTAAACGTTTAAAAACGGCCTTCTATGTTAAGGTTAGTGGAGGCCTCAGGAGCTGAAGAGCTCGGTGCTTTGGCACCTGAGCCAGGCTGGGCTCACTGCTGGTCTTCGGAGGCAGGGGTTTTAGTTTCTCGGTGCTTCACACAGATGCTGTTGGTGACAACTCTGTTTCTAAGCTGAAGGCACCTCCAGTGCAGAGACACCTTTGAGACTCATGTGCTCTAGCTGAAAAGGGAAGGTGATGTTTTATTCTTTTAAATTATTAGATGCTCAGGGGAGATTAATAAATTAGTGGTATTTCAAGCTTTGGATATTATAATAAATTCTAAAATATCATATTTAAGATTACATAATTTGCCGAGACTGGTTTGGCTCAGTGGATATAGCGTCGGCCTGCGGACTGAAAGGTTCCAGGTTCGATTCCGGTCAAGGGCATGTATCTTGGTTGCAGGCACATCCCCAGTAGTGGGCGTGCAGGAGGCAGCTGATTGATGTCTCTCTCTCATCGATGTTTCTAACTTTCTATCCCTCTCCCTTCCTCTCTGTAAGAAAATCAATAAAATATATTTAAAAAAAAGATTACATAATTTATTGACAATTGCTTTAAAGTCAAAGCATGTTCTCTTAAAAACGTTTCTGGTTTCTCCACAAAGTTATTTCATATTTTCATTTTGGAAATGTCAGCGCAGGGGCTTTGTTACTTTGGAGGGGTGTCTTCTCATTCTTCATGCCTCTGAGGTATGAAAAATTCCTTAATTTCCCCCAGGTCACCCCTTCACTGTATCTTGCTATGGTGAGAATTAAGCCAAGTAACATGTCATCGTTTACACAGTGGTCTGCCCACCACAGGGGGCCACTTGAGGGCAGGTACCACACTGGGTTTTGTATCCTAGCATCCAGAAGAGTGAGGGCCATGGTAGGTACCTCATCAGTGCATCTTGCAGTGAGTTTGTGGATCTGGATAATAAGAGAAGCACAAAAATCCTGTAGAATATTACACCTCTAAGAAAGGGAGTTAAAGAAACCATATGAAGTCAAGTTAGAAAATTAAATTTGGCATGTTTAATCCATTTATTGATTTGAATTGTTTTAAAATGTTCAAATATTGACGTGACATCTTCTTAATATTTCTATCTAGTCATGTAAATTAAAAGCTATGAGTGTTTGTCTAGAGCAGTGGTTCTCAACCTTCCTAATGCCGCAACCCTTTAATACAATTCTTTATGTTGTGGTGATCCCCAACCATAAAATTATTTTTGTCGCTACTTCATAACTGTAATTTGCTACTGTTATGAATATTAATGTAAATGTCTGTGTTTTCTGATGGTCTTAGGAGACCCTGCTAGCTGTTCACGACCCACAGGTTGAGAACTGCTGGTCTAGAGTATATTATTGTATGTGTAAGGTGCTTATGAAGAAGATCCGTTTATTACTTCCATTTTATAGGTGGGCAAGTTGAGACAGAGAGGTGAGATAACCCCGCCAAGGGCAAACTGTTAGTAAACTGAAGAGTCTTTATGAACCAGACAGTCTGGTATGAGTTTCTCAAGCAGCCTCAGTGTTTCTGCTTATGTTTTGAGTTCCTTAGAGGGGTACCCCATTCTTTTCAGTTTGGGAAAAGGAGGGATTTTTTAAACAGTTGAAGCAAAGCGTTACCAGAATCAACACCTTCGATACTTAGCCCAGCCTGCCCAACGAGCACACGGGCATTCATCATCCCTTCCTCTGACTCTTACACAAAACCGCGGGGAAATAAGGACATCCTGACACAGAGTGTGCCATCACATGGCCTTTGTTCGTCTCCGTGTCAGCCTGGCTTCCAATGAAAAGGACTGAAAATCCACCGGCTCTAAGTGCATCTCCCTTCCTCCATCCTCCCCGCTCCCTTTGACCGTAGTCACTCTGGCAAAGACAAAAAGACACAAAATCGCCTTGTCCTGGACATCTGGGCTCGTTCGCTCTCCTTCCGTAGAATTAATGAGATGCTAAGCATCACCTGTTTACCGATCGCTATCCTCTGTCCAATTTATCATAATCTGTGGTCTCACAGGGGAAGGTTATTAAAAAGTTTTAATTTGAGAGTATAAAGAGATGCAGCACAAGCAGGAGAGCCTGGAAATTAAATTAAATGACATTTCTCATGAGAATCTACAAGATGAAATTATAGTCCGATGGGTAGGCTTTTTATTTGTAATAAAGTCACAAGGATGCTATTCTTTTAGCACCTGATAAATAAATATAAAAGAAGTAATATGCCGAAACCGGTTTGGCTCAGTGGATAGAGCGTCAGCCTGCGGACTGAAAGGTCCCGGGTTCGATTCCGGTCAAGGGCATGTACCTTGGTTGTGGGCACGTCCCCAGTAGAGGGCGTGCAGGAGGCACCTGATGGATGTCTCTCTCTCATTGATGTTTCTAACTGCCTGGGTTGTGGATTCAATCCATCTGGGTTGTGGACTTGCAGGAGGCAGCCCATCAGTGATTCTCTCTCGTCATTAATATTTCTATCTCTCTTCCTCTCTCTCTTCCTCTCTGAAATCAATTCATAATAATAAAAGCATAATATGTTAATTAGAGCAGATAGCCAAATGACCTTCTGGGAGTCTTTCTGGACAACCTTCCGGATGAAGCCAGTACTGCATCAGGTCTCTATTAAAAACATATATTAAAAAAAAAGAAAGACTAACCTTTTTTCTGTGGCTAGCAGTTCATAAGCATCAAGTACAAAACTTATACTAGGTCATAGGAATATGTAGAATGGTAGAGACAACTTTACAATTGCATGAGCAGTATTTCTAGATTTTCTTTAAAGTATATGACATAAGTAAAACCCTGGAATCCTGTTTGTACCTATACATGCCTCTTAACAGTCAATGTGAAATGAAAGTCAGTTCATCTTAGAATGATTAGAGCAATTTTTTCCTGGATATTACCCGTCATTACTGATTGTAGCTAATGAAGAAGGGGAAATAGGAAAGGAAAAATGAGCAGAAAAATAAGAGGAAACAAAATAAGACTTGTTTTTTAAAAATACATTCCTAACTTTAGCATAACCTTTATGAAGACATTGTAGTAATTCACTGTACGTGTCCTTGGCACAAATTCATATTCACACATAGTTTGATCCTCCTCCCTCCTTCCCCCCGTTTTTGGAAGCCCTGTTGTTAAGGAGACAAATTGAGTTCTTCATAATCTTCTTTTGGGGAGAGGCACGATGATCAGAATCTGAAAGTCCCTTTGTTTTGCTTTATATTATTTTTAAAATTTCCCTTTATCTCTGGCCTCCATTTACATTTTCCCAGCTCCCACAAATCCTCATTGTAACATGCTTGATGTATCTGTGAGGTGTCATTCTGTTTATGGCCTTTTCATTTCATACATTTGTATGTTGATTTAATGCAACACATCTCACAGCAATGCGGGACCCCAGGACTCCTTCGACCACCCTTGACCTGTCCATGCCCCTCGCCATGACACCTCAGTTGTCTTTAACTCCCACCATAATAAACAGTAAGTTCAACCACCTTACATCGATTCACCGCTTGAACAGCTCATTCGTATTCAGGCCACGAGAATACATTCACCATTTCTTTCATGCTATTAAATGCAGACTGTTTTTCATTGATGGTGTCTTAATAAGAAGGTTGGATAGCATCTATTGGGAAAAGGTGGAAACTCATTTGAAGATGTTTTTAAATTACTTTTAGAATGAGTTATATCAGGATGTCCTTTAACCAGGTATTTCCAGCTGTGATTTATAAATTCTTAAAAACATCACCCATTGCCCAGCCAGAATAGCTCAATGGTTGACATTGACCTATACCAGGAACCCACAGTTCAGTCCCTGGTCAGTACACATGCTTGGGTTATGGGCTCGATCCCTAGTATAGGGCATGCCGGGGGCAGCCAGTCAATGATTCTCTCTTATCATTGATGTTTCTTTCTCTTCCTCTCTCTTCCTCTCTGAAATAAATAAAAATATAAAAAGAAAAAAACACACACACCCATATCAACCATAACCTCTCAATTTTGCCCTCACATTTGTCATTTCAATTGTGATCTTTCTCCCTGAGTCCTTTTTGGTTTTTAACTCCGAGTTACTTAGAATGTGTGACAGGAAGTCATAGATCCATCTTCACTGGGATAAAACATGTGTCCTGTACTAGAGGTTAACCAGAAAATTGTCCCTCGCCAAGATATTTCGTGTAAGTGATCAAGCATTTAACCTAAAGAAAAGCAGCCAGTGAGTCAATAGGGATGAAACACTCTTTGTCCGTTTCTCACTCTCCCTCACTCAGAGGCTGCTGACTGCTCACCTCCAGGCCGTGGGCATATTGAGGGTGACATTCTCTCTTTCCAAGATAATCCTCGTGATAGGATGCACTTTATTTATGCCGTGGATAGGACTGAACTGAACTGGACTGATTTGCATATCGTCAATACATGTAAGTCCCGCGTAGAGGGCCAGCCATCCAAATCAAATTATTCCCTTTCAAGGACTTGCTGCGTCTAGCAAATTCTGGAGAAATGCTGATTGCAGGTGTTTGGTGAATATTGACGCTGTTCAGGCTTTATAAGGCTGTATTGGAGGGCACGTGAAACTTAAGATTTCTTTAGAACAATGTCTCTGTTTAAAACTCCTCTTGTGCAGACCCAGCTGGGCATTCAGTAATGCCAGCCACTGAATAAGATCTTTCAAGTGGCGCGGCCCGCCTCACCTGTCAGACTGGCTCACTGGTTTACAAATGAAACCCTGTTCGCCTCCAAAGCTCTGCATCCTCCAATTCCTCTCTGTCCTTCCATTCGCTTACTTTCCCTTCTACTCTGAGTGACTTAACCCTCCTAACACATGCCATCAGCTTTCATTCCCTGCTTTTCTTCAGGTGACGATGCCCTAAAAGCCCTGAGTCTCTTTTAGTGTTTCTATTGTTTCTTATACCTCCACCGCACCCCCACTTTAAAAAGATTTTCTGTGTTGTAAAATAAGTTTCTCTTTCATGGCACTTCACTTTCAACGGAATGTTATGACTGCCAGTTTCTCAATGTTTCCTTTGGTGCTTTCTTTGTGCTTTTAACACAAACGAAACTTCCTCCTTTCTCATCAGCTCATCAATCAAGCATACCTTATTTTGAGCAACTCCAAATTAAAATATGATTTCATAAGAACTTTATGAGCAGCTTTCACCACCTAGAAAAGCCTGTACTGAGGTACCTTCCTCTGTTTTCTAACATGGCATCTATGTGCTCACAGGCATGTCAGTAGAATTCTGCTCCCTTTTCTTTCTTTAATGCTGCTGTGTTAAAAAAATAAACAGATACTTATATAAGGACCACAGTAACCACATATTGTTATCCCCATTTTCAATTCCATTTTTCTCAGTGTCAACATCCACAAAGCAAATGAATATTTTTTATTGTGCACCATCATTTATTATACAGAAGGAGTCTACCAAATATTGTAATAAGAGAAAATGGTGTAAAGCACATGCAGTCCCTCATCTACTAACAAAAACAAAGACCTGTGTAAAAGCAAGTCTGTCTAAATGATTTCTTCAATATTTTCCTGTTTCCTCGACCATGGCTTCCGATGATGGTACGGGAAGTTTGGGTTATGGGCTCAATCCCTCGTATAGGGCATGCCAGGGGCAGCCAGTCAATGATTCTCTCTTATCATTGAAAAAGGAAGAGTTAGAAAGACACAAAGCATAGAGAATGGGACAGAAAGATAATAAAAAGCACAAGAATGTGGCAGTTTAAGAAGAAAAGTTGGTGGTCTGCGAGGTATGGAAATTTCTCTCCCAGGCAGAGATTCATTGGCCCAGATACTTACTTTACAATGACTACTTTTTGCAGAGAGGATATTTTCACCGTCCACTTGAACATGAATCATGATAGATGGGCAATGCCCCGAAAAAAAATTTTGAGTCCTCGCTCCCGACCCTCTCACCAAATCTATATAATAAAAGCCTAAGCGAGTTATGGTGGAACGCCCAGAATAACTGATCGCTATGATGAGTACTGACCACCAGGGGGCAGACACTTAACCTAGGAGCTGCCTCCTGGCGGTCTTGGTGCTCCCAAAGGGGGAGCACTGCTCAGCCAGAAGCCTGGCTCACAGCTGGCGAGCACAGCCGCAGTGGTGGGAGCCTCTCTTGCCTCTATGGCAATGCTAAGGAGCAGTGAGCCGAGCAATAAGGAGCGGTGAGCAGGCGGGCAGTAAGGAGCAAGGGGTCCTGGACTGCGAGAGGGTGCAGGCCTGGCAGAGGGACACCCTCTCCCCTCCCCCTGCCCCAATGCACAAATTTTATATTGTTTTATATAAAATAGTCTTATTTCTTCAATTATACATTGGTATTAGAAGCAAGGGAGATTAACCATTATATGCATATATGCAAAACCCATGAACACAGACAATGGTGTGGTGAAGGGGCAAGGTGGAGGTGGGCTAGAAAGGGGTCAGTGGAGGAAAAGGGGACATCTGTAATACTTTCAACAATAAAGATAAATTTTTTAAAAAAGCAATGAAGGTAAAGGGCCATAAAACTATGAAAGCTTCATAAAAATAGTATTGCCATATAGAATCCTCACCTGACCTCTTTCTAGCTAATTTGATGGTACCATTGAGAAGGATTATTCATATATAGACATTAATCATGTGTAATATTTTTCCTTTTAACTTAAAAACCAGTATGTCTTTTATCCAGAGTCTTTTGTAGCTTAGAAACTCGAAGATAGGGTGAAACATGAATGTGCTCCTATTCTTCATTACAGTTCACCCTTCTTTTCACACAAGGGATTCATACCCATCACCTGCATTCTTTGGTTCCAATCAATAGGAGGATTTAGGACTTCAGCCACATTTAAACGTACCACTGAATGTATTCTAAGTATTCAAAGTATGTTATAGTTTAGACAAACTGTTTTACTTAAAATATCCGTAAATAAATATCTGCCTAGCTAATGAATTTCTCCCCTCATTTTTGATGCACCCCTGGCACAAGGATCAGAGGAAGAGGAACAATAGGGATTAAGAAACTCCATTTGTACATTTTAGTGATTATCGCCACAGGGTGTAACCACCAAAAACAGCAGACAGAATACAGGTAGATGGCATAAATATTTTATATGTGGATAAATATAAGAATAAACATAATAAATGAGTAAATTATATGGTATATTAGAAAATGCTAATTATTGTGTAAAATAGGATAAAGGAGGTTAATGGCGGGAACTGCAGGTTATAATATTAAATAGGATGGTCAGCCCAAACCGGTTTGGCTCAGTGGATAGAGCATCAGCCTGCAGACTGAAAGGTCCCAGGTTTGATTCTGGTCAAGGGCATGTACCTTGGTTGGGGGCACATCCCTGGTGGGAGGTGTGCAGGAGGCAGCTGATGGATGTTTCTCTTTCATCAGTGTTTCTAACTATCCCTTTCCCTTCCTCTCTCTAAAAAATCAATAAAATGTATTTTTAAAAAATCAGGGTAAAGCTCCCTTAGAAGATAAACTTTGAGGAAAGATTTGATGCAGGGAATGGAGTTTTTCAAAGAAAAGTCCTACATCCCGAATTTAATTATAAATAAATTCAGTTAATTTAAATACAAAATACATTACATAATATTATATTAACAATGTTTTCTGCTATAACCCCTAAGATTCACCATATTTGATTATTTCTAACTTGATATAATAAAACGAGTATAGTGATTTGCTATCTAAGACAGGAACCTACTTTTATAATCCATACTTTTAAGACATGGGTTCATTTCAATAGATGTTTACCAAACATAAATAATAAATACAAATTGTCAAACAGCGGAGTTCTTTAAAAACACATGAGCATATATCTCACACCTCGGATTCTGTGCTCTCTGCCAATAGACCAGCCAGGGAGTACATAAAGCTACAGTGCCTTCCTTGACCGTAAGTATGCTTAAGTTCACACATACACACCCTTTAAATATGATCTGATGGAATTGAAATAATTCTGAAAGTAAAAATTCTTATTTCTAATACTTTCTCTTTTATGCACACTTAGAGTAATAAGTAGTCTATTCAAAGTACCTGCCCAGTAAAAATGGAAAATTCTCAATTCTATGTTTAATTTATCACTTCTTCTCCTGATACCTTAGAAGGCTGAGTTACAAACTAATTAACTAAGAAGTCCGGGGATTGGATTTCTGCTCCACAACTTCCCGGCTGTGTTCTTGGCAGTGGCTAAAGCTAATTGGGCCTATTTTCTCCACTGCTAAATGGAGGTCCATAGCTCTCAGAGTTGCTGAATAAAATACTGTGTTCACAGAGATCAGGTAATTAATCATTTCTATTAAATCAGTTTTATGCTTCTTTAATTAGTTAACATTACAACAAATAACTAAATATAAACAACTAAAGATGAGTCAAGACTATATAATATTAGGTGTTGTACTATTATGGTGATTTTTTTTTCGATCATGATGATTCTGAGAAAGGAAAGAGCTTTGTGACACTGTGCTGGGGGCGTTCCGGAAGTTGTTATGAAATGGAACAGAAAGGAAGGGTAGGTCTTGGGGTGGAAGAAAAAGTAGACGGTTAATGAAGGAAACTAATGATTACAATGGAAATCAATGGGCACAGGGTTTGTGTGAAAGGAGCAGTATTGAAAGCACCTTCACTGCCCATTCTTTTGTCATAATCATGCAGTTCAGTTAGTGTAACTACACATGAGTACTTTCACTTGTTAATGTATTTTTAAGGTCCATATCTCACTTCACATTTATTTATTAAAAGCTCATGAAAAATATTTCCCCCCTTCTAAGGAAAATATCTCCTTACAACTTATTTATTTAGCGAATACACAGTCATCATAGAGCCTTCACCTATACAGCCATGGTTACATGGCATGTTTGCAAAATGTATGCTCATACTAGAACCCTTTGGAATAATATTCACCCAGAATTTGATTTGAATAAGAGTTTCTAAGCCAGTGGTACTATCATATTTTATTATTAACATTACTTAGACTTAGCATACCTTAATATAGTACACACATCTTAATTACATCCCCTGTGACACCGCCACTCATGTCAAGAAGGCATTGTATTTCTTCCTGGTTAACCCACCTCCGTCTTAAACCCCATAGAGGCAAACATTACTTCGACTTTTGTCTTTGAGTATGAGTTTAGTTTGCTCTTGAACTTCATGTATATGGAATAATACAGTATGTACTCTTTTGTGTCTGCTTCTTTCACTCCTCATTATGCCTGTGAGAGTCATCTATGTCGTTGTGTGTAACAGTAATTCCTTTTCATGGATTCTTTGTTTTTCTGTGTAGTAATCTATTATATGAATACTAGAGGCCCGATGCGCAAATTTAGTGCAAGAGTAGGCCTTCCTCCCCCCGATTGCTGGCACCTGGGACCAGGCTTCCCTCCAGCTGCTGGCCCCCCAGGACCTGGGCTTCCCTTGCAGAGGAAGGCCCCATCCACCTGACGCACCCGCTGGTCAGTGGCCTGGGCCTCTCTCTGTAGGGCGATGGCTGGGACCAACCAATCGCACCCGCCTTGGCTGGCCTGGCACCAGTGGGTGTCATAGCGTGGTCTGGGATGAGCATCCGGATGGATGGTTGTCCAGATGGTCGTTCGCTGTTCAGTGGTCGGCAAACTTATTAGTTAACAGAGCCAAATATCAACAGTACAACAATTAAACATTCTTTTGAGAGCCAAGTTTTTTAAACTTAAACTTCTTCTAATGCCACTTCTTCAAAATAGAAGGCCGTGGTATTTTGTGGAAGAGCCACACTCAGTGGGCCAAAGAGCCGCATGTGGCTCGTGAGCCGCAGTTCGCTGACCACTGTCCTTATTCATAGGTCAGTGCTCAACTACTGAGCCACACCAGCCAGGCAGAGCCTCTAGGGAGGGGAAGCAGCCATGGTGCCCGAGGCCTACTTCCAGGAGGCCCGCAGCGCTGTCGGGATCATGATGGCAGCCCCAGTCTATTGGTGCCTGGCCCGTTCCCCAGAGATTGGACCTATGGGACTCCTGAGGGAGTAAGTGGCTGCCACTGGGCTGGTGGGTCTGTGGGACAGGTCAATCAACTGAGTGGCACTCCCGCTGTGTGAGCACACTGACCACCAGGGGAAGTTCCTGCATTGAGCGTCTGCCCCCTGGTGGTCAGTGTGCTTCATAGCGACCGGTCAACTAGTTGTTCAGTTGTTTAGTTGCTTAAACTTTTATATATAGAGAAATTCATGCACAGGTGGGGGAGGGGTGGTCCCTCAGCCCAGCCTGCACCCTCTCCAATCTGGGACCCCTCGGGGGACAGCCCTCTCACAATCTGGGACTGCTGGCTTCCAACCGCTTGCCTGCCTGCCTGACTGGTTGCTCCTAACCACTTCTGCCTGCCAGCCTGATCACCCTCTAACCACTCCCCTGCCGGCCTGATTGCCTCCAACTGCCTTCCCCTGCTGGCCCAGTCTCCCCAATTGCCCTCCCCTGCTGGCCTGATCACCCACAACTGCCCTTCTCTGCTGGCCATCTTGTGGCCATCTTATGACCTCATGGGGGCAGCCATCTGTGTGAGGGTGTGATGGTCAATTTGCATATTACCTCTTTATTATATAGAATGACACTTAAAGTGTAGTGAGATTATGACTTGATAAACTGAAGTATCAATTATTTTTTATAATTTCAATTCACATGACACTGTTTTTGAAAAGAACTTTTGAAAGTGAAATTTGGTTCAGTTTACTTTGGTGAAAGTATATGAACAGACTAGAACTTTGAGTACTATCATATTCTCAGCTTAGATTGTTAATGGCATATAAAACCTGAATATGGCCCGTGAGCTGTTTCGCTAAATTATAGTCAGATTTTATTTTTAGAACTGACAATAAGAACTCCTCCCTCTCTCCCCCTTTCCCATTTCTCCCCCTCATCTTTCTCCTTTTTGTTCTCTTCCTCTCTCCCTTCAGTTATGCCATCATTTTTACTTCATTTTGATGAGTGAAAAAAACATTTGATGGAATAAAGAAAAGTAAAAGTGTTTTAAAAAATACCTATGCAGAATTTCCAGTGAAATGTGAATATTTCTGAAGTGCATAATGGTACATAATCCAAAAATAATTTAAAATGTATTCTGTCCTTGCATTTTGGATAAGATTGTAACTGATATTTAGAGACAATCTTCATACTGAGATTTAAAATGAAATTATAAAGCCAAATTCTGAGTGTTACTCAGAAGGATTAAAGCATGATTCAAGAACCATTGGAAAGTGGTCCAGTTATCATGTCTTATTCCTCATCCTACTTGCTTAACATACATTCATCCTTCCCATCCAGTCCAAGTTCGATCAAAATCACAGAGAAGATGTCCTAGATGACCACAGGTGGTCCCTAGGTCAGTATGCTCTTTGCTTCTTTATAAAGATACTTATTTCTGATTCTTTCTTTATCCAAGTTCCATGGAGAATCTGAATATTGTGACTTAACATATATCTTACTGTATTATATGTGTAAAACAGTTAAAATACATATAAAGTAAGGCAAACAATTATAAGACTTGAAGCCTGGACGATGTCAATTTCTTTCAAATTTTAAATAAGTAAATAGTTCAGCTTAGTAGCATAGCAAACCTAGTAAAAGTAAATGGAAGACACAGTACACTATAAGCTAATAAATGCAGTCTATCTCCTTCAATCACAACAAGAAGAATTTGGGACAGGAGTCAAGTGATTCAAGGAATTTGGGGAGGGGGTGAATTTTTGTCCTTTGCTAATAAATTTGTATAGTGTCTACCCTCAAAATTCTTTATGAATTATTACTATTTTTTAATAATGAATAATTTAGCTTTGTTGATGATGTATAGTTAATTTTTGCAGTTTGCTATAAAAAAAACACAAAAGAAAACCTCATGAGTTATTTATATAAGTTCATTATTTGGGTGTCTAGTGATTGTTTTTTAACTCCTGGCCAGTTATTATTTACCCCATAAATCAAGGAAGCTTTAGAGTATGTTTCTTTCATTGATGATATTATGTTGAATTTATTTTCTCATGAATTTTTTTTTAAATGAGATTTAGGGGCCTCTTGTTAAAATTTTCAAGGAATAAAGAAACCATTCTAGAAGATTTTCAGATCCTTAAATGAATTATAGAGCCTGATTGCCTTAAAAAATAGAGCTTTAGTAGCTTTTGGAGTGATGCTTCTAATAATTGGTGCCAAACAATGAATTTGAAACTTTCCATATTTTAATAAATGGCCATTAAAGGTTCCCCCTGCCTGAAGACTGGGACATTTTCTCTAGCTTTCTCCTTCTGCATGTTTCATAGCTTTTTCAGGAATTAGGTTGAACCAAATGAAATGACCATTTTGTAGGTAAAGGAAATTAATAGAATTTCAGTGTCATTCAGTTCATACTAATGCAGGGTGCAGCAAAAGTTGTTTCACAGTTGTTTGCATGGAAAAACAAAAACAATAATAAGTGATAATAAAAGAATAAACTCTGCATTTTGCGTGCTCACCACTGTCACCCTACTTTTGGCTCTCCCTTTATATATAATAAGGAAATCAATATAGAATACACAGACATGTCTTGTGCTTCAACACTCCAATCCTCGACTAATGTAATTTTCACATTCTCTCCTTTAAAAAATGCTTTTGAGGGCCGGTATTTTCAGCTCTGTTTTAGGTGCTTTGGAGATACCAGTGCACCAAACATGTAAAGATGACTTCCTTTATGGAGCTGGCACAGTGAGGCATGTGATAGTCAACATAATAGATAAAATGTGAGGTGATAGGAATTAATAAGTGCTATGGAAAAAGAGGGGAATATAGCAGGGCTATGGAAGGAACGTGGTTGTGATTTTCATTGCAGTCATCAGGAAAGCCTTGGTTAGGAAGATATGTGACTAGAGAATTAAGGAAGATAGACCTCCATTATTCATTCCTCAAGGGCTTAAGGAGTGACATGCAAACACACAGACCAATATGTTTGGGGAATGAACCCACGCTCTTCCAAAAGAGCCACCAGAGTGAGCTAAGGAGATTTGGGGTCATAGTTAAATAGGGTTCTCCCAGATCAGGATCCGAGATGAAGTAGATAGAACAGAGGCAGAGACATGGGGTCTCAGCAGAGTGAGAGAAATAAGTGTGAAGTTGGTTTGTTTACTTCTGTGTTCCCTCCACCATCATTGAAGTTCCTTGGGGAGGAAATTTTGTTTCCCTTTAACCCATTTCCTAGAAACTCTCAAGTGTCTGAAATATGTGATGGTGTGTCATCAAAATTGGGAATATGAGCTGACGAGTGGTGCTAAGCCAAGTGTAGAATATTGTCAAAGAGAAGAAAGGTAAGAAAAGACTGCAGTTTAGGCTCAAGCGTAAATATGAAACATCTAACAAGTCATGGAAGTCAATTATCTGCCATCTTGTATTCTTAGGGTATAAGATACTTAAAGGCAGGAATTTATTTACCACGTTATGTTTATTCTGTGATGGACATGCTACAGTACTAGTTTCTCACTAACAAATGAGGGGTATAAGAAAAAACACACATTGTTATTGAATGAACCAGGTATCCCCAAAATTAAATGGCTCCCAAAGAGTATTTTTCGGAAGCTGTGCAATTTTCTTCATATTGACGGGAACCATATGTGTGCTTTATGAGATCCTAATAAAATGTGATTTATATTTCAAGAAATGACACTCTTGTGCATCTTTTTGGTTACTCAGAAGTGAGCAACAGCCCTAGCAGGTTTGGGTCAGTGGATAGAAGGTCCGCTTGTAGACCAAAGAGTCTTGGGTTCGATTCCAATCAAGGGTATGTACCTCAATTGCAGGCTCCTCTCTGGTCCGGGACCTGATTGGGGTGTGTAGAGAAGGCAACCAATTGATGTGTTTCTCTCACATTGATATTTCTCTCTTCCAATCTCTCTAAAAATCATTGGGAAAATATCATTGGGTGAGGATTTAAAAAAGAAAAAGAAAAGAAAGACGTGAGTAACAAATGACAATATATAAGAAGAAGCCATTTTATTTGAAAAATAACCTTAGTGTCCAAAATCACTGAAGAAAAATAGACATTTAACAAAATGATATACTAATATTTAAAGGAACACTTTTCGTAGGGAAAGAATATCCTAACCGTCATAGAGGATTCACTGAAATTTGAAATCTTTTGTAATGGTCACTTAGGGTAATTCTATATTTTTAATGTGATTTATTTTATAGCTGGGGCAGAGAACAGTAGTGGTGGTAGCACCTGTATTTTAAACATTAAAAAGGCAATATGGCCTGTCCTATTAGATGAGTTCACCTAAAAGCAATGAGTCATAAAAACTGGATATTAACAGGAACACTTTAGAAAGGCAATAAAGCCAAAACCAGTTTGGCTCAGTGGATAGAGCATTGGCCTGCAGACTGAAAGGTCCCAGGTTCAATTCCGGTCAAGGGCATGTACCTTGGTTGCAGGCACATCCCCAGTAGGAGGTGTGCAGGAGGCAGCTGATGGATGTTTCTCTCACATCAATGATTCTAACTCTCTATCCCTCTCCCTCTCTCTCTGTAAAAAATCAATAAAATGTATTTAAAAAAAATAGAAAGGCAATAAAAACATCAAGATAAAAATTCTAGTCACAATTTTTACTGAGTAGTTCAGGAATATTTTAACAAGTATTGCATCCCTCCCCCCCTCTCCCACAGTGGTTATTTTGAGTTATATTATTATTTTAATTTTACTTGGGCTCCCAACTTTCTGGCTTTATTATTTTGGGTAATGTCAAGAAGGTTCAGATTGTTTATAACTGGAAGGAACATCTCAATTGGAAGTTGAACTCAATTCAAGTATTCAGTTTCCCTTTTAAAAATGTTATTAAGCGTATTGGGGTAACACAGGTTAACAAAACTCCATGGGTTTCAAGTACACAGTTCTATAATGCATCTTCTTTGTGTTGCATTGTGTGTGCGCCACCCAAAGTCAAGTCTCCTTCTGTCACCATATATTTGACCTCCTTCATCCTCTTCCACCTTCCCACCCCCGCTTCTCCCAGGATAACCACCAGACTGTTGTCTTTGTCTGTGTGTTTTTGTTTGTTTGTTGCTTTCAGCTTTATATTCCACATGTGAATGACATGATTCTTGACCTTCTATCTGACTCACTTTGCTTAGCATGATAGTCTCAAGATTCATCCATGTTGTCGCAAATGGGCAGTATTTCATCTTTTCTGAGGCGATTGCTCAGTTTCAGGGAGAAGGATGCCAGGGATGATAGAATTCCTACAATATAATCATTCAGTTCAAGTTCAACAAGATAGGTTCACAGAAGGGCAGTCATGCTTGATTCATCTGATTGCCAGACTGGCAATGAAAGGACAGTGGTGACATAATCACCCCACATTCTTCAGACCTCATTACAGCCCAGACATTAAGCAAAACTAGTTCTGCTTTAGCTAATAAAAGAAGCATTACAAAATCAAACACAAAAGATGTTTCTAGAATCTGTTTTGCTTACAAACAGAATGAGGGAGAGCATGGAAAGAAAGTCACTCAAGAAGAAAAGCAGGGGCTTGCGTCAGGAGACTGGGATGGTGTCTCTTTTGGATCTCTCCTCAGCTCCGTGACCTTGGTCAGACCCCCTGGCCCTCAGCTTTCCCACCTCTGAGACAAAGGGTGGGGGATAGGCTGAGGGGTGTTCATGAATTCAGGACAGACAGAGGCATGGAGTAGCAGGATTTATCTCCTCCAGAAGAACCATAATTTGTATAATTATGGAAGCCAAATTAGCTAGTGATAAAAAATGCAGAAGAAAGATGGCTAATGAGGAATGCAAATTGACCGTAATGCATTCAAAAATGTAGTATAAATCTGAGACAGTTCTTTCCAGAAGGAAAAGAATGAAGCATACCAAAGGTCTCTACATTTCCTCCGCTATCATCTTTTTCCCTTTTATCCATCATCACCTTATTTTTCTCTCTACTCTCTGTTTCCAGTAACCATGGTGATGCACCCTTCCAACAACCTTCTTCACAGCCAGTCCTTTCGGTACATAGTGAATTTGCTTATTCACGGATGCAGGGAGCTAGCGATGCTGCAAAAATTAATTTATTAACATCTTTTCATTCCTTTTGTCCAGGAAGTAAACGTGGAGAATTATTCCACACTTAACCACCCTGCATGAGGGTGGATTTTCAACCCTAATTCCACTTGCTAACATAAAAGGGATACTGATTGTGCCAGATTCAGTTCCCTGCTTTGGCCTCGGAGGCTGCAAAGTCCCGGGATTCAAGCTGGTTGCCAGCGCCTTTTGCTTTTGTGTATAAATGGGATAAAATGGATTGCACAGGTCAGCCTTAGTTTCCCAATCCTCTGGCGTTGGTCTTCTGCCTTCTCCCTGGTAAGGAAGACATTGCCGAGCGCATAATTATCACAGTTGCAAGGGGACAGTTTTTTTTTTTTCATAAGAAAATATACACCAGTGTATGCATTTTTCTAATGGGCATGGTTATTTATTTTGCAATATACATAAGCAACATGCGACCCTCAGTCTTAAAATATTTTAATGATCTGCCACTGACAAGACATCAAAGCATCTCTCTGTTGTCGTTGCTGCAGACACTAAAAATTTCCGTAAACTGTCACCGAGTCGCATGCAGTTTGTGGAGCCTGACTTATTTTGCATCCTGCATGCCTGAAAACTGTCTGCTTAAGCGGCGTGTGTGTGTGTGTGTGTGTGTGTGTGTGTGTGTGTGTGTAGTAACACAAAGGAGCCCAGATGATGACATTCATAGGCTTATAGACTCGACTCCGGGGGACACACTCGGATGGAGGCAATTAAAATGCCTGTCAGGCGTTTGGCACCAGCAGCCCCTCTGGCCAACCACCGAATCCTAAGCCAGGGCTGCACCTTATTGTCAGTGAGTGATGGCGGAGCTGGGTGGCTTGTCATCATTCTCGAAAATTCTGAGGCTGGCGAGCGTTCTCTCTCTCTCTCTCTCCCGCTCGCCTTATTTTCCTTTTCGCCACTGCGGGGACGTTGTCTAATTTGCAGCTCCCCTTTCCCTGACACACACACACACACACACACACACGCACACGCACACGCACGCACACACGCACAGACAGGAGCTGGTGGCTTGCAGACTGCAGTGTGTCTGGAGCCAGAGAGCCAGAGCCAGCGAGTGGAGAAGATGCTCAGGGAGAAGGACGCCGCAGCCATCCTCAGAGGCACACGCTGGTAATGGGCTGGGGCTTTTCTATTCTTTAATTTTGTTTTATTTCTCATCTGTTTGCCAAAGAAATCTGCTTTATGCGGTGTCAGAGTAAAATGCTTTACAATTCATTACCGAGCTTTCCAAACATTCAAGGGCTGCATTGTTTGTACCACGGATCTCCAGGCAGACTTATTGTCTGGCTGTAAAGAACGCACTTGCTTACTGGGTGAGTTATCATTTTTCATATTTAGTTAACAAATCTATATATATATGTTTTTTCCCCCTTGTCTTTTGTTTCGGTAGATCCTTCAGTTTGTGGTCTGTAACCGAGGAAGCATTGATTGGGAGCCACTCATTCAGAAAATTAAAAGGTACCACATGTTTCGTTTGTATATTTAAATGAGGGAAAATCGAGGAGGAATGGGGATGTTTTTAGTTGAAGTCATCTCTCTGTGCCTGGTCTTTTCTCCTCACGATGATCATTGTCTAGGGCATGTCTGATTTCCTAGGGAGAATGCCATTTCCCAAGGCTGTTTTATGATTAAATATCTCAAGAATTGTGTCTTTTGCCCGTGTTACAAGTTATTAACAGATATTAGTGTGTTGGGCTTATTGTTGGTTTTTTTTTTATCTCTGTGATGGCTAAAATATGCAAAATTCCCTATCTTACTGCAAGTGCAGTGATTTGAATTTAAGAGAAATAGACTGATTTTCTTTGAGGAAATCTTGCTAAGAAGTGGTTTTTCTTTTAGTGGCTAAATGAAATGGCTGTTCTTTCTCAAGTAGAATGGGTGCTAGAGACGAAAGCCCAGGAGTGACTCAGTATCGCTGGGTTTTGTGAATAAAGGATCGTAACTTATTCACGGATGGTTTAGCCACAGATATATTAAAATATTGAGGTTGTTAGGTATTAAAAGAGCCGATTTTATATACACTAGATTTGGCATTGACAGCATGAGACAGTAATCCTTCATCTTGCCATGAAAGCAGTTGAAGCCATTGATCGATCTTGGGCCTTATGCTTTATAGGAAAAATGTTAATTTTCAAATTCGGCACCAGGATACATACAGATCCGAGATGACAAAGTATGGGTATTACCTTTTCTTTAATTCCTTAAGGTGATCTTTGACTTTAATGTATATGCATGTCAATAAAATCTTTATTTGTAATTTGGCTTTAAAAAAAAATGGAAGACATTTTCTACCTCGATGAGAAGACAATAACGTCACTAAAGCCTTTTCTTGGCAAACACATAGTATTTTCCCTCAGACTATGGCCCAGAATATTTTACGCAGTAAGGTTGTTGTTTTTTTTCCTTTTTTTTCTATACTTTAAAAATGGCTAATGTGCAACTACTGCTCCTGAAATACCAGAAGTATGTGAATATTTACCTGTGAGCATGAATATTTGTAGCAATTGAAGGCCAGGAGACTAGTGCATTGTCCTTCTTTGATTTTCTCTGCAGTGTGTAATTATGAGAACCTTAATTTATTCACTCCACAAACAGGAAGAGCCTTGCTTCTGTGGGTGGTTATTGTGGGAGAGGGGGAGGGGCAGATGTCTCTGTCACCGCCCTTCCAGAGTGGAGGCAGCATCAGAACATATTTTTGCACAAGAGGATGAATTCGTTAAAATAAATCACTGTGCTCTAAAAAACAGGGAAATTGTATTATTTTAGATATTGAACAAAATTTAATAGACTAGCCTGTTAGGTTCATCTCATGAATTCAGAGGTAGATGAAATATATTGTACTTTTTCTTCAGAAATTACTCAGGAATCATGTATGAAATCTCCAAATAGGACATTGTAAAATCCTTGGGATCATACTCTCTTGTTAGGTTTCACTCACAGTAAGTGAAACCATTTTATATTTGGTGAAAACAACAACAACCCTCTATTTGGTATTTTTCCCATCTAACTAAATCTGTACAGTACATATTTCATATGAGAATCTGTTTCCTAATTTTCAGACTCATTTGGGAAATCAGTATATTAATTTTGAACTCTGGGGTATTTACATGAATTGGAAAGGGATGAAATTACTATTTACCCACCAAAAGGAAGTCTTCACTATTTTGTCAAGAAGACCTGGAACTAGAAAAGTGGTATATTTATTACCTTACCAAGAGCATCTTGGTCCCTACATTTTCTAGCACCACTTAAAAATTCATCTAGGTGTTGATATATTTTGTGTAATAAACCAGAGTTCCTTCAAATAGTCTCTTACATCGTCAAATCTCAGTAGGAATTTGACTACTGGACTCTAAAAGAGTTGGGGATCTGTCTCATGGTTTCTCTAACCAACATCTGGGCATTAGTTTTTCTACTAAATTCCTTTACTGATTTTTCACTGTACCTTCAGGTCACAGCATAATGCCTTGACCACAGTACTTAAATAACTACCGACTTAATTATTTGATGGATAAATAAACTTGCTGGGAAAAATCTACATTTTTTCCTCATTACTTTTCTATTCTTGTTTTTCATATGGGTACGCACTGTAATATATTTTTTTTAGTTACCTAAAATATTCATAATAAATCCCTAATTTATGACAATTAATTGGATAATGCCAGGTAAAAAAAAGCAGCCAAACCGTGTCTGAAACTGTCTCCAGGCTCCCTGGAAAAGGAGTTTTCTGGTTTTAGGTGAAGATGGAAAGAATTTTTTAAATGTCCCTTTCGCTTTCATCAGCGAGGGGGCAAGACGCCAAGCTGCAGCATGAGTGTTGCTTTATGGACACTTCCTAAATATTCCCGGGCTCGACGTTGTTTATGGCTCCCCATGACTTCAGCCAAGATTTTGCTGCAGCACAGGGCGGAGGCCCTCCCCCCTCTCTGTGGAAATGCAACGCCAGGAATGATGTCATAGTCCTCCTGCACACCTTCTTGTTCATGATGGACTAGCTCTGCATGACATCATCTTATTCCTCTGTATTGAAGGAAGCTATAAAGAAACTTCTAGAATCATAATAGCTCCAGAGAAATTGTTCTTGTTGTCCTTTATCTCTATTAACAAAACTACAGTTTTTTGTTAACTAGGTGCCAGGTAATATTGTAAGCCCTTTACACTTACTGTCTCATTTTCACTCTCACTACAATCCTGGGGAGTGGGTATGGTCTCCATTTTTGCAAATGAATGAAGGCTGCAGCCAGACGATCAACACAAGTCTGGCCCAGAGTCCTTCATGTTAACCACAACACACTACATTTTTTTCCCAGTAAATTTTTGGCTCAGAGTGATTGTTTTAATGTTTTATTTGTGCACATGGTTTATTTGTTGCTGCAAGAAGGTTCAAATAGCATGCTTGTAGATTTTTGTTTTTATATACATAATATAGAAGTAAATAAATCTTCAAATACCTTATAATATTTAAGCTCTGATATATTGTATATTTTAATATATGTTTCTATTTGACCTAAGGAACTTTATTCTTTAAGGAGTAATATCAAGAAGTTTTAAAATAAATGAATTAATAAAGCATTCCCTATGCCATTACAATGAAGTTGCATTATTGAATTACGTAATGAAAAAAATTAGCCAGAGAATTCTTTTGCTAAATAGCATAACCGATACCATGTTATGTAAAGTGTTTTTTTTTAATTTAACTAATGACAGAAGTTTCAAATGGCCAAATAATAAAAAAGCAGGGAACAGTATCATGAACAGTTAAAATAACATATTCAACCTTAAGTAAATCTTACTAACCAAGGGCACTAATAATTACACAAATATATGTTAACATGTTCCACTTGCAAAGGAGTATATGCAACAAAACACTTGGAGCTCAATGGGTTCAACAGAATAAGTCCAGGAAGCAGTACCAATGCTCATTGGTCACGTAAGAGACACATGAATAATCTCTTAAGGGACTTCATTGCATGGCGGGCTTACTAACAATTGAGAAGGGACTCAACAGGAAACACATCATGGAGGATGAGTCTGTTGAGATGGAACAAGAATGAATAGAAGTATTCAGGGAGAGAGAATGCATGGAGGCACTCCAGGAAGAACAAATATTAGCAAAGGAACCAAAGGAAGTGAACACGCTTGGCAGACGTCAACTAAATTCATTTGCGTTCTAGAGTGCAGGCAGAAGGGGAATCTTAGTAGATAAGGATGGAAAGGTACAGGGATACAATTAGGTTATACCATATGAAATGGGTAATATTCTATCCTTTTAAACTACAAAATAAAATAAAAATTTCAATACATATATATGTTTATTGATTTCAGAGAGGAAGAGAGAGGGAGAAAGATAGAAACATCAATGATGAGAGTTAATCATTGATTGGCTGCCACCTGCATGCCCCCTACCGGGATCGAGTTCATAACCTAGGCATGTACCCATGACAGGAATTAAACCCAGGACCCTTCAGTCCACAGGCTGATGCTCTACCCACTGAGCAAAACAGTTAGGGTGCAAAATAATAATTGAATTCAGTTCAATCTAATACATTAGAAAGGGATCTTAAATGCCAAGTTAAGGAGGTTTTTTTAAATCTCTATTCAATGGAAAGCCATTGAGCATATATTGAATAAGAGACCATTATGATCTCAACTGCACTCTCCAATGACTTTTTTCATATAGCTGTGTGAGATAAATTAGAGTTGTGTGTGAGGGCATGTTGAAAGCTGTCATAGGATAATTCAAGAAAAAAAAAGAAAGCTTGAAGAGGGCATTGATGGTGATATAAAAAAGAGGCCGTGGCAATGAGAGATTTTTTTTTTTTTTGCTTAAATTTCTATACAGAGAATAGCCAGTTATTGACTAGTAGGAGGAATGAATAGAAGAAGGACTCAATGGTGACTCTAAGGTTTGAATGTGATAACTGGAAACATGAAAGGAGAAAGGTAGCTAAAAGCTACTTGAGGAAAGAAGCCCTCCTTTATTTTCATTGCGTCCTGCTCTCCAGCAGACTGCCTGGTACGCGGTAAGAAGTCAGTACATGCTGACTGAATTAGTGGGGCAAATTCACGCCCTTTTCCTGCCTGCATGGAACTTTCCTTCTAGAGGAGGGAATAACCAGTGGGTAAACCAATTAAATTAAAAGATTACCCAGGCAGCTGTGCAGAGAACAGATGATAAAGGGGTGAGAATAGATGCTGGGATGTAAGCTTTGTAACACTTACAGCAGAGAGGAATCAAATGAGATTAAAATACAGATTCGGAACCAGTAGATGTGAGGACAGGCCTGAGATTCTTTAACAAGGTTCCTGATGACGTTGGTGTTGCCGGACTGTGGACCAGGCTTTGATTAGCGTTTGGAAGGCAAATGTCCAGACAGGGAAAATTAGGAATGATCGGAGAAGTCATTGTGAGCAAGTTTCATTCTTTCTGACCATGCTCATTGCTTATTTTGCCATATAAAGCCTTCTTGTGGCTCAGATTTGGGGATGCAATTGCACAAAATCCTCTCTGTATCCGTTTAACTCTCATTCTGTTGCCTGCCTCATTATTTCTTTGGACTTTTCCCCTCCTCTCTGCCTGGATGTTCATCATAGTGTTGGCCTGCTAACTTCTCTGCCTCAAGCTCCTGACATCTCTCACGTTCCTCTTTGTTTAGTAGCGAAGCTTCTGGATTTCCACATCCCATCTTCTGGCCACTCACATCTTACACAAGCTTTGGGAGACTCTACTTAGAGCAGCGGTTCTCAACCTGTGGGTCGAGACCCCTTTGAGGGTCAAACGACCCTTTCACAGGGGTCACCTAAGACTATTGGAAAACACCTATTTCCCATGGTCTTAGGAACCAACACACCGCTCCTCGGTGTAGCAAAGTGTAGCAATGTAGTTTACTGCTGTCATATTAAGACTGTTACCCATGCTACACCACGATTCAAGACAAAATTTCATTTATTTGTCATTAGAAATAAATATTTCACAACATATAATTACATATTGTTTTTGTGATCAATCACTATGCTTTAGTTATGTTCAATTTGTAACAATGACAATACATCCTGCCTATCAGATACTTACATTACAGTTCATGACAGTAGCAAAATGACAGCGATGAAGTAGCAACGGAAATAATTTTATGGTTGGGGGTCACCACCGCATGAGGAGCTGTCTTAAAGGGTCATGGCCTTAGGAAAGTTGAGAACCACTGACTTAGAGCCATAGGGAACTTTTGAGGACAGACTCCGATTTAAGAAATGCATTTTCTCCAACAGAATCATTTCCTTTTGAAGGACGGTTTGGTTGATGGCAGCTTCTGAAGGAAGAATGATGATGAGGATGAGAGGGGCTGTGTTCATGAAAAGCTTGGATAGATTGTGTCTTTCTGCCTCCTCGGCGAGGTCCTAAATCTCAGTGCCCCTTTGTAGCTACAGGAACCTGGGAGCATTTACTGGTTTGGTTTCTCTCACACCACACTTTGCCTCTGTAAAATATCTTAGAAAATAAGAAATTCAGTAAGTATGGCTCATTCATCCATCAAGGAAAACAGCTTCCATGCATATGAAACATCTGTGATGGCCTTGTACCTATCAATATTTATCCTTTGTTTAAAGGGCTGGTTCTAAGTCTAGGTCTAGATGTCTGGACCTGGGCACTGTCATTTGTAATTTGGTGTTTGTGTAAACAGACAAGTAGGCATGAGCAGTGTCATGAAGAACTTTAAATTAAAAATTCCAGTGAGCCCTGACCGGTTTGGCTCGGTGGATAGAGCGTCGGCCTGCGGACTGAAAGGTCCCAGGTTCAATTCCGGTCAAGGGCATATTCCTTGGTTGGGAGCACATTCCCATTAGGGGGCATGCAGGAGGCAGCTGATCAATGTTTCTCTCCCATTGATATTTCTAGTTCTCTATTTCTCTCCCTTCCTCTCGGTAAAAAATCAATAAAACATATATTTTTAAAAATTCCAGTGAATATCAAATTTGTTTTCATATGAACAAAAGGCCACTTAAGTTGATAACCACATTTCTTCAAGGAGAATATTTAGGAAACACCCTTAAGGAGACAAATCATGACATAGACATCTTAGTACTTCCTATTCTGTCTACATAGAAAGTGCTCTTGATACATATGCCAATTTGAAGCTAAGACAATCAGTGTGTGTGTGTGTGTGTGTGTGTGTGATCCTAGTCTTTCTGTAATGGAGAGTACTAGTCTTCTTTGCATTGCCAAACTAGAATGGTTAAAATTTCCAGAATTTGGGTACCATGTCTATGCCCTATAGCCATTTGTTCATTTAGTAAGTCTTAGAGTAGCACAAGATAATTTCTGGCAGAAATTCTCCCTCTCTCAAAAAAAAAATTGTCTAAATCAATTCTATTTTTTGTGGATTTCATTTGGGTCTGCCTCGGCTGGTTTGAATTAACCTGTCTTCAGATTCTCTCCTGGTGTTAATGACTCTGGATTATGACCATTTGAAGCAGCAACAGTACCTTAATCCACATCTGGCAGCTGTTAAAACAAAGCCACTCCACTGAACACATCAGAACCACAGTATATGTCTTCACCTTGTGTAAGACGTTAGGAAAGGATGTTTCTTCCCAGGAAGATCTTATGTTTTATTTCCGAGGTTAACAATGTTTATATTTAATTTCCCTTACATTTTTTTTCTTGCTTACTGTAACGCTTTCTTGTGGTAAGATTTCATAGTTGTGTGAACAGGATAAGATACAGAGGCATTAAGGATTCTCTTCACACAATGCCTCAGAGCAATTAGTTAGCATAATTTTGAGCATATTGCAGTGAATTTGTGATATTCTAGAATTATAAAAAGCACACACATAAATAGACTGCCTATATTTTTAATAGCGGGGACAGAAAGCCCTAAAATTACTGGCTTTGCAAGATCACATTTGTACTTGAGATCTAATAATGAAAAAACAAACTGAAATTTCTGTTTAGAACTCATGTTCCTGTGAAACGCATATATCTCTGGTCAGAATGCTGTACTTTACCTCTTCAACTGGGTGGCTAGTCCAGTGCATCAGAGGGGAAATAATAAAAGTAATACGTAGCTTAATGTGTGTATGCAGTTCAGTTCTGCATTGTAGATTGTGCTCACAAAACGACTCCAGTTGTGGACTTTGGATTATAAAGTTGTTGGAATAATGAAACCATTTAGACTTCAAGAAAAATAAAGAGTTCTGTACCACTTTTAAAGTCATAGAATGCGTTTTGTAGTCCGTGACATCCCAAAGCTCACAACAACCCCTGGAATGGAATGGCAGCTCTTGCTGTTCATTACAGACGACAAAACTGAAGTTAGAAGCTGGCAAATGACCTTCCTAAGTCACCCCACTAGAAGAGTGGTAAACCTGGGCTTCAGATACTTACTCTGACCCAAAGCCTTTACTTTGAACTACCTCACAATCAAAGAGAGAAGTCAATATATTGTCCTAAGTCTGGACTATTTTAATAATGCCCTTTATTGCTAAAGTAAGGAAGCAATTCCAAGGTAGCCGTGATCTTCACTCAATGGGTTGCTCTGCTAGCCTCCAAGACTCTTGTGTCTGGAGTTCTAGAACAATGTGGCCTGTAGCTCAGTCAGACATGAGTAAAAATAACGGTTACTACTGAGATGGTGCAGTGTGAAAAGGAGATAAGCTAGATACATCACAGAACTCATCTTAACTGGCTTAAAAGCATTGGGTGGAGGGATAGATTGAATCATTAGAACCCATTGCTTAGTTGTAAGTTTCACACAATTTTAAGCAAGTGGTAGAAACCAGGATAGCAAAGAAAATTATTCGAGCTGTAGAAAACCAGGTTTTTGGAGAAACATTTTTAAAAGCAGGCATTGTGAATTCCCTGTAAGAACTTATTAAGAAGAACTTGGAGCTGGAAGCTGTGAATCCCGGTGCTGATCTCGGATGTAGGTGGAAGGGTGGCACAGTAAAGAAAACAGCCACCTCAGAGGTCACTGAGTAGAGTTGGGTTGAGGTTAGGGTTTCAGTGCTGACACCCGTAGGAATGGGTGCTCTGAGGCCATACTCGTGGTGGCCCACCTTTTCTTCAAATTCCCCTTTGCACCACCCTCATCCAGGGGTTGCAGAAATGCTTTTATCTCCTTTCTCTGCCCTGATCACCATCACCCCATTAATCTCCCAAAGTGTAACCTTCTTCTTTGTTATTCCCATTTTTCTCCCTCAGTGATTCTCATTTACTCTCGTGAGCTGTGCTGGTCAATACGTATGGCAGGACCTAGTTCTGTGCAACTATTTTAAGTTTAATCTTTTAAAACAAAAGATAATTAATACTTCATTTTCTTAATTGTACTAGCCACATTTTAAGTGTTCCATAGCCATATTCTTTTCATAGAACATTGCATACTATGTTATAGTACATTTCCATCATCACAATGCTTTATTTTTTTTAAGTATGTTTTTTTATTGATTTTTAGAAAGAGAGGAAGGGAGAGGGAGAGAGAACTAGAAACATCAATGATTGGCTGATACACTGGGGATGGAGCCCACAACCTGGGCATGTGCCCTGACTGGGAATTGAACTGTGACCTCCTGGTTCATAGGTCATCGTTCAAGCCATGCCAGCTGGGCCATAATCACAGTGTTTTACTGGAGAGCGCCATTCTGGAGCATAACCAGCCTCCTCACCCAAACATTCAAGTTACCGTACTTCTTCTCCCTGGCTAACCCTTGGCACACGCTCTCTACTCCACAGGCCTCTCTGCTGCTCTTCCTCATCATCATTACCAAAATGAAAATGAAAATAATACCTCACATTTATTTATTTATTTATTTATTTATTTATTTATTTATCTAATATATTTTATTGATTTTGTACAGAGAGGAAGGGAGAGGGATAGAAAGCTAGAAACATCGATGAGAGAGCAACATCGATCAGCTGCCTCCTGCACACCCGCTACTGGAGATGTGCCCGCAACCAAGGTACATGCCTTTGACCGGAATCGAACCTGGGACCTTTCAGTCCACAGGCCAACGCTCTATCCACTGAGCCAAACCCGTTTCTGCAGTTCGCATTTATTTAATGCATATGATGAGCCAGGTACCTAAATTCTCTCACATGCTTCTTTAAAAAGAGAAGGCCAAGGAGGAGGAAGATAAAACCCCGCAAAGTAGTTTTTTATTCCCATTTCACAGAAGAGGAGATGAGCTCGGGTGAAGTTGAGTATGTTTCCCAAAGACAAATAGCTAATACTCGGTGGTGCTCGAAGTAAAAGCTAGGTCTGTCTGGCCCCAAGCTCAGCCCTATACCAGTTATTCTTAACCAGGAGCAATCTGCTCCCTCTGCCAGGGGTCTTCTGGAAAGGTCTGGAGACATTTTGATTGTGTTTCTGTTGTTCAGCTGCTGGTTTATTTTTTTTATTTATTTTTATTGTGGATTGTTGTTTTGTTATAAAAACTAGGCTGACGATTATAGGTAGCTGTGGTAAGTTTCCTCTGTGATGTGCAGATCTGCGTGCCCTCACAGTGACCACGGGTCTGGGGATGGGCAGAGTCTCAGAAAGCAGCCGTCCAGAGGAGCACGGAGACGGAACCAACCAGTGAGCAGGTTAGACTGCTCACAATTCCATGTTGGGTTTTAATTCTGCACCCACTTACCTAGACTGACCACCAGCTTTCAAACTGACCACCAGCTTTCACTAAAGGCTATTCCTGGCTTTTACCCTTGAGAGCAAATCTTGTGTCAGCCGAAAACATAGTAGCAAAGGAGACAAAGAAGAGAGGGTCCCCATTCGGAATATGTTCTGAAGGAATTGCCCTGATATTGGTCCTCCACTCCCCTGGGACTCTATGTGAAGACTCTAAGTGTGGAGTTTCTCCAGGTTTCTTAGCTATTTGATGATGTACTCCTACTAGCAGTTTCCTTCATTTTTTCTCTCTTTCTGTCTCAGCCCATCTGCATTCTGACTTCCAGAATAGTTTCAGTATTCTTGTTAGGTCATTCTTTTCCAACATTTAAAAAAAGTCATTTTAATGATAATTTAGAGAAAGAATCATGTGTAACTCTTCCATTAATTCTCTTCACTATGATCTTCAATGACACCAATATCAATATATGTTTGCATTGCATTCTTTGGCATTAATTATATTGTTCTACCTCTACTCTAGATTAGCTAGCTGGAAAAATTACTTCTTTGTCCTCTGCCCTCTTTTTATGTGAAATACAGATAATAACCGATTTTCTGTTGAGATGAAACATATGAATGCATGCGGTAAGCTAAAACATAGACTATAAATGTAAGCTATCGTTACATATAAGACGAGAGTAACAGATAAAGTAAACCTGGAGATAAGCCACAGTACCATCATGTCTCATGTTACTGTGAAAGTGAGGTAGCTCCCTCCCCATGGGGTCCTGGGAGTTGGGTCCGTACGATATCTTGACAAAAAGAATTTTCTGCAGCAGGATGAGTGTTTTTTACTTGTGTGGAATTAACATCCCTGCGTTTGTAAAGTCCCATTCCCCTTAATCCAGTCCTGGAAGATGTGCGGCTGGGGATCCAGTAGAGCTAGAAGCCAAGTCAGTGTGCAGAGTTTCCATTCCATGTTGGGACTGGGTCCGGTTTAGCATTTGGCTAGTTGCAGTCCGTTAGTCCATTATGTGTGGGGTCCACATGGCAGTGAGCATGAGAGCTCCTGGGAAACCGGGAGTTACATGCCAAGAGGCAAGAGCGTGAAGCAAGAGAGCAAACTCCTTTGTTCAAAAGTATCTCAACTCTTCCATCCAGTGGCCATGCCTACTCCTGCCAATGATCTGTTCCCAACTATGATTGACAGACAAGTACCTCCCCTATTTCTCCCAGGTATAACTGGGTATGCGTGTAAACTGTGGCTTCCCGGCAAAGCTGCACACATGACTGTAGTATTTGACCTTGCCTTTGCTCCTTTCCAGTTTGAATAACTAGGTTAAGTTACAGTGGTATCACCTCCAGAGTGGTACATTTTTCATCAGGGATGAACATTGCACATCTTAATCACCCAACATACAGAGTTTACCTTGGGATTCAGTCTTGGTGTACATTCAATGGGCTTGACAAATAAATGTATAGTATCCTGCAGATTATTCATCTCTCATTCCCCCGCAAATATTTACTTTTCTTGGGATCATATACTACACTTTAATTTCAGGTTTGTTTGTTTTTTATAGAATTCAAAATTACTATTTGAGAACACATTCTAGAAAATATGAAGTCTTTTAGAAAAAGAAATTTTAAATAACAGTCTCTATTTATAAAGCTATTTATTAACAATTGCCTTTATCCCAAAGAAGCAGGAATGTCTGGAGGTTACGGCCATTACTGCCTTCTGTAAGCAGAATGTGTGGCATACAATGGCATTTAACCAATGCTTGGTTAATAATGTAGTGGAATAAGTGCATTCTTTGCAGTTAGACACCCTTGGGTTCAAATCTAGTTTCTGGGCCCCATCCACTGAGAGAAATTGGGAACCTACCATGCCTCAGTTGTACAAAATAGGAAAGATAAGATCAGCCTCATTAGGATATTGAGGGAGTTAATGAAGATAATTTACATAGCAGAAGCTCTATAATTGGTGATGATTATTTTGACGTTCCAAGTTTCTATTTCTCCACCCCCTTCTTTCATAGTTAAGGTGAGTGTTCAGTTCTTTATGTGGTTTTGAAGCTGAGTAATATACTAGTATAAGTTTAATAGAGATAAAGCCTCACACTAAATCAATGGGAGGTAAGGACTATAAAGTATTGAAGTATGGAAGAACACACACAATTTGTTTATTGTGTCCCTTTCTTCTTTAATGCCCACTCCATCCCAACTCTCTGCGCACACACCCTGCGCAGAAATGAACAAACACTGACAGGTGAAAAGCAGCCAGACAAAAGATACCATTGTGTTGAATCACCCAAGGTCACCAGAAAGGCTTGGAAATTATTTACATTCTAAATTGCGCCACCTGGGGCCACTGTGCTCCCCTGAGAGAAACTGGCGAGGGGGGATGTTTGAGGGTTCAGCTGTCTCCCCAGAGGTTTATCTGCAATGCAGATTGCCCTGAGCTTTTCTTATCTCCCTCTGCCTCCGAGCAGCCAGCTGCTCCCGTCCCTCCAGCTGGCCTAATAAGATTTGTAGCGTCCACCACCAGAACGGAGTCCAGATAGAGATCCTCCCCCCCCAACTTCTATCAAAACCCCCTCCTTGGGTGCCCTTAGTTGTCAGGGTGGAGCCTTTTGTAAACTCGCTGGATCAGGACCCAGCACTTTGAGGAGCCTGTGCTAATAGGAAGACAAATACAGAAAGACGCCCTGAACTTCTCCTAATGTTCATTATTAACACCCACTACCAATAAAGGTATATTCACACCGGGAATCTCTCTTAATGAACTCATAGAACAGGAACTAGCTCTCCTGACAACAGAAAAAGATCATGAAGATGAGATTCTCGGAAGAACCATGGTGCGTTCTGAGCACTCCAGAACCGGACGCACTCTCTCACGGGGTTTTTGTAAATGTGAACAGCTACCTATGGGGCTTGGTGTCACTTCTCTCAAGGTCATTACCAAACCTTAAAATGGCTCCACGACTTGCCCTGTTTTCCGGAAGTAGGAAGCAACTGGTGAGAGATACTCTGGTGACCACATCTCTCTGGGAGCCTTGGAGAGGGAGGCTAATGACTCAAGTAGGCCTCTCAAGTTCAAAAATCGGTGGCTTTGACCTGAATGCATTTGCGACAGAAACCGATTAACCTTAAGAATCAAAGACAGCCGAGACTGGTTTGGCTCAGTGGATAGAGCTTTGGCCTGCGGACTGAGGGATCCCGGGTTCAATTCCGGTCAAGGGCATGTATCTCGGTTGCGGGTGCATCCCTGGTAGGGGGCGTGCAGGAGGCGGCTGATCCATATGTCTCTCTCTCTCATCGATGTTTCTAACTGTCTATCCCTCTCCCTTCCTCTCTGTAAAAAAATAAAATAAATAAAATATATTAAAAAAAAAAAATCAAAGACAGACATGCTGTCCTGAAGGAAGATGACCACTGGCTATGCATAACCATTCTCTCATGCAACTCACCACTAGGGGTTAAACTGCTTTTCAGTGCAGGGACCGTAACAGTTGGTTGAACAGAATTCTCTGTTCAAACAGACATGAAGTCAAGAAGTGTCTGGAAAAAAAAAAAACACCCTTGGTTTATTTAGGGCTAAAGTACAGTGTGGAAACTACAATATGGCATGGCTGTCTCTCTTTTTATTTTATTTTTTTACTTAACATGTTGCCCATGACAAATGCTTCTTAGACCATGACACTAATGGATTATCAACAGAGAGAGCTCATCACCTCCAATGTGTCTTTGTAGTTTTGTCTCCTTAGATGTGGAAACTGAAAAGCTGGCCCTAGTACAGACAATGGGCTGGATGTACAGGTACACTGTCCTGCCAATGAGTAGACGTGAGGAACAGGCTCAGAGTAAACACTGAACGGTGCATCCTCAAAGCTTTTCTGCTTTGGTGCACAGCTCCTTTGGCTCCGTGTTAATAGATATGGGGAGGTTGGGAGGGAGAGTTAGCCCCACTCTTTAATCCCTTTTTAAGCTCTTCTTATCTCTGTATCCTCCACCTTTGGCCACATAACAGGATAGCCACAGTTTTGCATGTTTATTCAGAATCTCAGTATTTGGAGTAAATAGAATGCTATAGGAGAACGCTTCTTTTTAGTAAACTGACCTGATCTTTGCATCGGTGGAACGATTTCAACGTTGACCTAACCATCTAAAGCAGCAGTTCTCAACCTTTTTTAACGCTGTGACTTTTTAATATAGTTCCTCATGTTGTGGTGACCCCCAATCATAAAATTATTTTCGTTGCTACTTCATAACTGTCATTTTGCTACTGTTAATGAATCATAATGTAAATATCTGTGTTTTCTGATGGTCGTAGGCTCTACAGCAGCGGTTCTCAACTTGTGGGTCACGACCCACAGGTTGAAAACTGCTAGCAAGGTCACCTAAGACCATCGGAAACAGTAGCAAAATTACAGTTATGAAGTAGCAACAAAAATAATGTTATGATTGGGGGTCACAACAACATGAGGAGCTGTATTAAAAAGTCACAGCATTAAAAAAGGTTGAGAACCACTGGTCTAAGGGCTGTGCGTGCTCAGGCGGCAAAAAGGCGGGTTTAGAAAAGTCTGTGTAACGCCAAGGTGAAGCCCAGCTGCCCTGCGTGTCTGGCAGAGGAATGTGCACTTGCCTGCGGGGACATGTCACACATTCCGGGGAGCGAAGGGTCCTGCTTTGCTGAGCTGTGGCAGGTCCCGTGGCTGCTGGAGGATTCTGTTTTCCATACCGTGTGCATTCACTCAATTACACTGATTTACCTCTGAGAGTCCCCTGATCTGTCCAGCATCAAGGCGAGGTACCAGAGACTGTAGAGATGAGCAAGATGCGCAGACTTTTAGAATAATTGCATTTGTTTCATCATAGATTCAATTTCGTATTCTTGGCCGACGCTGAGGTGTTCATTCAGTTCGCACCCAGTGCCCTTGAAACAAGAACACTGTACAAATCCCTCTCTTAATCTGTCCTAAGCAAGATGAGCTACTTTGGGAGTTTGGCCCTCGAGTTAACAAAAACGACTGTCATACAGGGAGCTGAGCGCTGTAGCTACATAATCAGAACTTGCAGCAAAGAGATTTCTGCTCCTGATCTTAAGAATCTTACCAATATTAATTTTAATGACACATTTGTTCTCTGGTATAAACATCAGCCATTACACTATCATTGGAAGTAGGAAAAGAGAGATCTTCCTACATGTGATGGACTATCTTGCTTTGTGTTGGAAGCTTTTTGGAAAGGATTTCACTATTACGTTGCCTTTGAAGTTTCACCAGAGTGACTTAGAGTAGCAGCCTGCTTCGCAGAGAGTGGTGCGGATCTTTCCCTGTTGTGCAGGCAGGCAGGTGACCCCGTGCACAGGAGTCTTGTTTGTGGGGAGAACCCGGTTCGGTTCTTTTCTTACTTAAGCAAAAATAGCAAATAATTATCCCGCTGTAAAAGGAACGCTGGTAATTATAGCTTGCCAGGCATGCTGTATAAGAAGATAGGAAAGACAAAGTGTTCGTGTCAGCAAACCCCCAAACAGAATACTTCTGCAGACTGAAATACACGCCCACATCTAAAGTCCACCCCACTGAGACCCTAAAAATGTCAAGGCTGAATGAGACTATATGGTTACAGTATATTAGAGCAGTGGTTCTCAACCTTCCTAAGGCTGCAACCCTTTCATACAGTTCTTTATGTTGTGGTGATCCCCAACCATAAAATTATTTTTGTCGCTACTTCATAACTGTAATTTGCTGCTGTTATGAATCTTAATGTAAATATCTGTGTTTTCTGATGGTCTTAGGAGACCCTGCTAGCTGTTTGCGACCCACAGGTTGAGAACCGCTGTATTAGAGGAAGAGAGAGAGGTGGGGGTGGGGGGAGATATTCATTTTATGAACCCAATCGAATCAGATTTTAGTTAATTAGAATCTATCTACAAAGTTGGAGATATATAGAGAAGCTTCAGGAAAATCTGTATAAATCCCTGCCTTGTTTTGATGACATCATTTTGTGTTTTAGTTGTTTTGTTTTGTTTTTTGTTAATCCTCACCCATTGTTTTTCATTGATTTTTTTAGGGAGGGTGGAAGAGAGAGGGAAAGACACAGAGAGAAACATCGATGTGAGAGAAACACATCCATTGGTTGCTTCCTGCATGAGCCTTGACCAAGGCCTGGGCCAGGGAGGAGCCTCAACCAAGGTACATGCCCTTGTCCAGAATTGAACCCAGGACCCTTTGGTCCGCAGGCAAACACTCTATCTGCTGAGCCAAACTGGTTGGGGCTGATGCCAGAATTGAACCCGGGACCCTTTGGTCCGCAGGCAAACACTCTATCTGCTGAGCCAAACTGGTTGGGGCTGATGCCAGAATTGAACCCGGGACCCTTTGGTCCGCAGGCAAACACTCTATCTGCTGAGCCAAACTGGTTAGGGCCGATGACATCATTTTGAATGTAATATTTATGACATTTGAAAGTTGAGGTCACTCCTGTGAGTCATTCGCTTTTGCATCTACTGGTATGAGGCTATCTTTTCTAGAGCTGAGTAACTGTGTAATTAAATTGCTCTTTAAAGGAAGAATAACAACATTTGTAAAAGTCAAATATTAACTCAAGTGAACATGGTAAATAAGATCTGATATTTGTATTTAAGAGGACACCACAGTAAATTTAGAGCATTAATATTAAAAATATCATTTGTTGTTGTGTTAATATTGAACTCAAACAGAAATATTTATTAGCCTTAAATGTTTTTTTAAGTTTTTTTTTATGATACCCTGTTTCCCTGAAAATAAGACAGTGTCTTATATTAATTTTTGCTCCCAAAGATGCACTAGGTCTTATTTTCAGGGTATGTCTTATTTTTCCATGAAGAAGAATACAGTACACATTTATTGTTGAACAATAAAAAAGGAAATTTATTACCTGTCTATGTTATGGTAGTAGTTGTCATTACAAACCAGCTCACTGATGGGCCGCAGCGCAGCCGGAGCTGTTCAGGCACTGCGAGGTCTCTTTAAATCAGGAGTCAGACATCTTACGGTAGCTTTGGGGGCCCAATATTCCAGGGAGGCCTTATTTTCGGGGGAGGCCTTATTATCGAGGAGGTCTTATTTTCGGGGGATGTCTTACTTTCAGGGAAACAAGGTAAGTAAAGTAGTAGTATCTGCCAGTTAGTATCCTATATAATAAAAGGCTAATATGCAAATGGACTGAATGTCGTAACCGGTCGCTATGATGTGCACTGACCACCCAGGGGAAGACACTCAATGCAGGACTGTCTCCTGGTGGTCAGTGCTTTCCCACAGGGTGAGCGCCACTCAGCCATGACTGGTGAGCACAGCAGTGGTGGCGGGAGCCTCTCCTGCCTCCGTGGCAGCGCTAAGGATGTCCCGTGGGGTGCGGGCCTAAGTGATCAGTCAAACATCGCCCGAGGGCTCCCAGACTGCAAGAGGGCACAGGCTGGGCTGAGGGATGCCACCCCCTCTTCCCCAGTGCACAAAACTCTAGTAAGAAAATAATCACAAACTCAGCCACTCACAGATATTTCTTACGTTACACTCTACATATCCAAGGTACGTTTCCAAGTAGGTTTCGTTCTACTTTCAAATAAGAGTTAGGAACTGTATAAACATTATATACAATTTGACATTTGCAGCAGTTTACAGAATTGAGGGATGTTCAGAATATTTAATCTTTTTTTTTATTCCAGGGAGAAACAATTGTTTCATTGACTAAGATGAATTAGCAAAGCAATAATATAAAATTTTATCCCAGTGTCACTCCATACCTAGCAGATTTTGAAATATGGTAGATTATCCTCCTCCCCCCATTGCAAGTCTTCAATGTAATATCATATAGGTGCCTCATACAGTGTTGTATTCATCATTGGATCCTAATCAGGCTGGTACCCTTTTACTTTACTGCTTGAACCTATTTATATTTCTGGCTAATGCCTTCTTTTTCCCTTTGCTATATGAAATCCTCTAACATGTCCACTCCACTCTTTGCCTCATTTCTTACCTGCCCTACTCTCTTCTTAGCATTTTACTAGATTTCTTTTTCATCCCACCACTTACTAAAAATGTTTTTTTTTGAGAGATCTTCTTTGCTAAACTTGTTAACTAATTGAATGGTTGCCTCTTAGCTTTTAAGTTGAATGACTCTCTTTGGTACAGCAATGATGCAATAGAAATAATATTGAAAACTTGATTTTAGTTTTAATCTGCGACTCACAGCTGACTGTGAAACCTCTGACAAGTTATAAAATACCAAAAGATTGACCAAGACTAAATACTGTACATTTATGAAAAAAAAAGGCATTATTAGTGGCCACGCATCTCTCCTTGAAACCTCTTTTTTATTAGATTCTGCAATACTGACTTGTCCTGTTTTTATTAGTGCCCTCGCTAGCTTTTCCTCATCCAGCCACCCTACCATTGGTTTGTTTTGCATGTTTGAGAAGCTCATCCATTTCACTTAAAGGTTAATCTTTCTAAAACACAGATGACTTGCATCTTACCTAAAACCTCCAAGAAATCCCTGTTACAACAGCATACATATATTTTCCTCCAACTAGGATTCCAAGCCCTCTCTATCCTCTGCCCTAACCTATAGTCCCAGCTCTGTCTGCCACAGTTCCTCGTGCGCCAAACACTTGCATTTCTCATGGACACATCCTCTGCTACTTCTATGCTTCTGTTTCTGTTATTTTCTCAGTTTCTTCTTCTGTCTCTCATCCTCGGCTTAAATACTATGCTCTCCTGAATAACTGAAATTTAACATAGTCTTTCTTGACCTGTACTTTTTCTCCCGTGCTTTTAACCTAAGCTTTGTGGCATAATTAACTGCCATCCCAAATAAGCTCTTGAAGTCAGGGAGAGTGTTTCAGGCATTTTTCTTTTAACAGGGTCTAAGTAGACAGGGTCTAATTCAGTATCTAATATATAGTAGCAAATGACGAAATAGTCAAAATGAATATTCTGAATTATTTTGTCTCATTATAGGAAGATTTTCTTTTCACTGCTTGGGCCTAAACATTTTGAAAATTTAAAATTCTAAACAAAGTTAGTATTAACCAAATTAATTTAGATTTTAGTATTAACACCATGAATTAATTAACATAACCACTGGGTCATTGATTTTTTTTTTTTTAGTAACAGCTATATTGAGATATAATTCACATACAAAAATACAACATTTTACCTGATACAATTCATGGATTTTTAGTTTTTTCACAGAGCTATACAACCATCTCTACTATGTAATTTTAGAACATTTTAATCACGCCCCCTCAAAGAAACCCCATATGCATTAGCAATCACTCTTCATTTTCGCCTTATGTGAACCATAGACAATCACTAATTTAGTAATACAAGCGAAAATAAAATGTGCAGGCCTTACATTTCTCTCCCAGGACTTAGCTACATTCAGTAAGGCACAACTTGCTGGGAAAAACTTATCTGTTTTTCCAAAATTTGTGATAGATAGAATCCGTGGCATTTAAAATTTGCTATTACTGGATTCTTTGCTATCCAAAATAGAAATATGTTTTATTTTCATAGGATAAACAGATATTTATTAGACTTCTCCTATTCAGTTTTGTAAAGAACTATTCCCAAACTTCCTACGTACTAAGTAATCAAAGCTATTTGAGAAGTAATAAATAAAAGTGATTTCCCCCAATGCACAATAACCATGTTTTACACCTATAATATCTAAAGAGCATAGAAATAGTTCTCTAAATTTTAAGTGCTTACTATGTATTTCTTGATCCCAAATGCTTTTTACTTGAGGTTCTTTGGCTCCAAGGCAATATGTAAATGGGACCCAGCTTTTGTACAAATAAAAGTCATATCTTCATGGGCATGAATCCAAAGCTTTCATTCAATTTTATAAAGAATCTGTCACAGCCCAGTTGGTCTTGCTCAGTGGTTGGCGTTGACCTATGAACTGATAGGTCATGGTTCGATTCTCAGTCAGGGCACATGCCTAGGTTGCAAGCTCAATCTGCAGTGTGAGGTGTACAAGAGGCAGCTGATCAGTGATTCTCATTATTGATATTTCTATCTCTCTATCCCTTCCTCTCTGAAATCAATAAAAATTATATATATTTAAAAAAATAAAAGCTTATCACACACACAAAAGAGCTAAAGACCAGGTTTCCTGAGAAGAGAAACAATCGTAAATTACTTGGAAAAAAATACTTGGGTTTATTTTGTATCACTTATGGAGGTTTAAGCCTATACAATTAAAACAACAGCATTTAAACTAACAGTTACCACTAAACTAAGATCTTATAAACAATATTCTTTTAAAAAAACTAATATAGTCATAGTCAAAATAATCAGCTATCCCAATAGGATTAGTTACCACTAAGCTAAGATCTTATAAACGATATTCTTTTTGAAAAACTAATATAGTGATAGTCAAAACAATCAGGGTTATAACAATAGGGTTAATTATATATTACATAGCAGTTATCTCTCAAACTGTGATCCTCAGATTACCGTCTAAGGATCCATACAGAATGCTTGTAAGGACGTAGATTCCCGGATCCATCCCAGACCTCTGCCGTCAGAATGTCTGGATTAGAAACCAGGACTCTGAATTTTCAACCGGGATCCCAGATGGTAGAGATGTCGCCCTCTGGAAAGTGCTTGTAGAACATAATAAATGGGAGCGCTCTTAAATGTTTTGGCAAAACTTCCCTACCCGATTCATTGAGTTGTATGACAATAACTACCATGTGACAAACATTGGATATTTGTCAGACCCCTTGTGAGTAGCTTTCTCTGACTTATCTCTAACCCTTCAAACTGTTCTATAAGAAAGTAGATATGATCTATAATTTATGGGTGAAAAAATGAGGGCCCAATGAAACTGAATAACTTGCTACACAGAGATCTAGTTGGCTCCAAAGTCTGTATTTCTTCTGTTGAGCAGCTTCTCACTCTAACCACTTCACTGCTTCCATAGTAAGAAACATTTTTTATGAGTCTAACAGCCCTAGTCAGCACCCATCAAAATCCATGGTCATCAACACAATTAGAGATTTTAACGAACCAAGCATAGCACATGAGCCTCTTGCTAAGCGCAGCTGTCTGACGCTTGTCTAAAAGTAGCTTCCAGAGGTAACACGTTACAGGCAGGAATAGTGCGACCATGAGGAAATCGCTTCCAGTTGTTATAATTTAACAAGCAGGGAATATAAAGGAAAACCAAAAAGTGACCTTAAAACCAGTCTGTACCATTATCTCCTTCCCCCCCCCCCCCAAAAAAAAGGGAAAAGGGAAATAAAAATGTCAAAAGAGAAAACATTTCTGTGTAACCTACAAAGGAGCTAGAAGATAGTCTGTTGGGTTTTTTTTAAAAAACATGAGTTTTGATAAGAATTTTGCCTAACAGCGATGGCGCTGAAATGTGTGCCATCTCACTTGACTTAAGCTTCATTTCATTCAGTACCTGCTCTGGGTACTAACAATGAACTTTTTCAATTTAAAAATATCCTGACAAACATCTCTGCTTTATAGACTTTTCTTGAAAAGAGATCAAACCTTTGGCCAATAGAGTAAGTATTTCTGAAATTTTGAGAATGACAATAAAATACATTTTATAGTTACGACTATAGTTGTATTTAAAAAAAATAAGTTTGCATTTCAGTTATGTATCAAGTCTTCAGATTAAGAAATGTAACTGGACTTTTAAGGAGGCTTGATTATAATAATAATGATTTCTTTTAAAATATCTTCACAGATTTTTTTTGAGGAAAAGGATCTTAATTATTAATTAATTATTTGAGAGGAAATGACTATTCATTTGTATGACGCTCAAAACCAGTTCTCTGGAAGCCAGACATTTCCCCTGGGTCCGTTGTGGCTGAGCTGCTCAGCTGGTGTTTAATGGCTATTCCTTGTGGTCCCATTGCAAACTGTGGTCCCATTGGAAACTGCTATATAGCAAATAATTTGTTGAGTGAATGAGCTATTACTGGACATTTATAATTACACGGAAACTTTAGAGACGATCAGATGCTGCTACACAAGATCAATACTGTGTTTGAGAACATGGTGAAGAATGAATGGCAGATGTCTGTTGTGATGATAGTGCATGGGCTCCTTTAAGGCATAAAAAAAAATCACATTAGAACAGGTTTCAGAGGGAATTTTATTTAAGGACAGAGAAGCTTATAACTTTCTTCTGAAATTAAAGGTTTTTAATCTTTTGTTCTAGCAGCAGTTATATGTTTTTTTTAATGAATAATTTAGTAGAAATCTGTATTCTAGATTTTAATGTTAAAGTTGTATCGGGATCACATGAATCCATCTATACTTTATTATGATGGCTTTCAGTCAGTTTCCGAGGCAATTGCTAAAATTACCTTCTGTTAGTCCAGGGTCTCAGCATCCCACCGCCAACCCCAGTGCAGTCCCTGGGAGATCTCCTGCGAACCAGGGAGAGTCCCCAAAAACATGAGGCAAAGAGGAAGACAGAAATGTCTTCCAGTCTCGTATTTTAAACTATTTTTTCTCCTCTTTTCTTTAGCTGCATGAGTTTGCTTTCAGCTGAAGGAGTCTGTTTGGCATTGCATTAAAAAACAGGATAGCCGGCCGGAGTGGTTCAGTGGTTGAGCGTCGACCTATGAACCAGGAGGTCAGGGCACATGCTCGGGGTTGCAGGCTGATGCTCAGGAGGGGGCATGGAGGAAGCAGCCAATCAATGATTCTCTCTCCTTATTGACGTTTGTCTCTCTTGCACCCTCTCCCTTCCCCTCTGGCATCAGTAGAAATACCTTTAAAGAAATAGGTTAGATGTGGGATAGAAACTAAAATCATAAATAAATTAAGTAAAGCAAAACACAAGCACTGTCCTGCAGGTCTGTCCTCCCTCTCTAAGAAGGCGCTTCTAGTCCTTCAGGTAGAAACTCCTGCTCACCGTGAAGTAATGCCAGCCCCTCCATGGGGAGAGGCACACTGAGAGCCGGCTGCTGGCCCTCAGTGCTGGGAGATCCCAGAGAGAAGGGGCCAGTCCTGGGAGTGAGGGAGGGTACCCCCATGTGCGGAGTTAGATCACTCCAAGACCCCAAATGGGACTTTTTGTCATGTAACTGCTGGGAGCCACACACACAAGGTAATACATTTTTAAGTTGCAATCATTGTTTAAAGTTTAAACAATGATTTTTGTGGCTACTTCATAACTGTAATTTTGCTATTGTTATGAATCGTAATGTAAATATCTGTGTTTTCCGATGGTCTTAGGTGTCCCTGCTAGTGGTTCTTAACCTGTGGGTCATGACCCACAGGTTGAGAACTGCTGCTGTAGAGCCTAAGACCATCGGAAAACACAGATATTTACATTACAATTCATTAACAGTAGCAAAACTATAGTTATGAAGTAGCAACAAAAATAATTTTGTGGTTAGGGGTCACCACAACATGAGGAGCTGTATTAAAGGGTCACGGCATTTAGAAAGGTTGAGAACCACTGGTTTAAACACTGTTCATTGGCCCCGAGTAGCTCTGAAAACCATTCTCCGGGGCTGTGGGTGAAACCCTCCCTCTGAAGCAAACATCTGTGCCTGCAAATACCAAAGGGGGTGACCAGTCAGTCCCCGGGGCAGCCAGGCAGGCCCGAGGAACCCCAGCAGGGCGACAGCCCTCGCGTGCCTTTGCAACAACAGTCATTAGAGCAGCTGGAATATCTGCAACTGCATCGGCTTCCTTGCTGTTTGTTGTTTTATTGCTGCTGCTGCTGTTTTTCAGTTTAGATTTTAATCTCCTTTTCCTGTGGTTTTTGTATGAATCAGGCACAGTGTGGCTTGATGATAGACACCTGAGGTGGCTACTAGGCGCTTTGGGGAAAAGCCTTTGGGGACCTGCACGGCTGACTTCTGTCCCTCCCTCCCCGGACCCCTCCTGGGCTGATTCCTGCACTCTTCCCTCCTCCGTCCCCACAGTCTGTCTGTGAGCTTAAATGGAAGCCAATTAGGTAAAGCATAATAATAGGGCGCCATTCTGAAAAGAGCACAAAGAAGGGGAATGGCATGGCCACTGACGGAATAATAGAAGCGAGGGGACACGTTTTAAAGGGCGCCCCGGCACACACCTGCCTCCTCCTGGGCCTCCTCTTGATAGGGAGGGAAGCCTTTTATTATTTTTATTTTTTGTTTTGTTACCAGTATCTCTCTAGGCCACACCCTCCCCTTTGGTTTGATGGAATCTTAATGATACATCCTTGTGTGTCTTAATATGTCTAAGCTACGAATGGAGAATTATTGGATTAGGTATGCATGAATATTGTTATGGAATTTCCAGAACGCCTAGGAGCATTCAAATAGTGGCTCCAGATATATTGCAAGGCTAGAGTTTATTGGATCTATCCTCTCAGCCAGCACGTAATACTCACCCTCAACTGAGAAATCTTCACTTCTGAAAATGGGTCACTTATGGCAGTTTCTTTGTGTTATGCCCAGAGCTCGGGGTCCCCAATAATCCACCACTAAGGAGCCTTTTCCGATGCAAAAGCAAAGAGTCTTTATTCAAACCGGGGTTTGGCTCTCAGCCTCTTTCTGGTGCAGCAGTGAGGAGAGAGCGAGCCGGGCGGGAACAATGAGTTTTATGGGGTAGGATAATTAGGGGGCTTGGGAAAGTGATGAGGGTTACAGAGATTGGTCACTTGAATTGGGGTCTTTCTGTGGTTTAGCCTGATTAGGACCCTCGCTGTGTTCCTGGAGCTTCATTGGTCCATTTGGGTGGGGGTCGGGAAAGCTAGGACATTGCTGGCACACCTGTGGCCACTCCCAGAAAAGGGAGGGGGTTTAGGCAGGGGTCCCAGCCCTACAGGACAAGATGGAGGGGAGTTCGTTTCCTTTCACTTCGGTAATAAAGTGCTGGCTGCCACTGTTAAGAAAATAATTGGGGAGGAACCGAGATACAAAATTAGCCTTAAGAAGCAGGAGGGGTAGTGTGAGCTCAGTCCTCACCGTCCTAATTACCTTATCGCTTGCTGCCTCCTGAAGGATGTGCAGCAGAGGATGGAGGCCCTGAGTCAGCTGGAGCTTCCCCTCCATTGTAAACGCTTCCCCAGTGAGTGGATGAAATCCTCCTGCTTCTAGAGCCTTCGGGCCTTTGGGGCTAAAAGTAGATTTGCTAGAATTTCAGTTTTCCGGTCAGATGACTGCGGCACAGCGTGCATTTCCCCCTCTCTGAGGGAGCCCTCTTTGCTGTGTGCCCGCCTTTTCAAATCCTCCGGCGGACAGGAATGTCATCCTCACAGAGTGTGGGCGCGCGGGCAGAGAACATCACCCGCCGCCGAATTCTGGCTTCTGTAGCCACAGCTGGGATTTGAGTGCTCACATGGATGGCCTGGTGCTCTGTCCCCCCCGGTTCAGCTAAATGCTTTCTCCAGGAGCTCTCTGTAGTCCCTGCAGGTTGACAGATGGTGCCCAGCAGGTGAACTTGGGGCTATGAAAGAAGGAGATGCTTTCTTTCTCGGGCACAATCCTGCTCAAAGACACCCCATGTCCTAAGAACTTACAAGAGGTATTTAGCTGCTAATCAAAAGAGAGGAGTCGAAGCTAAAAAAAAAAAAAAAAAATCACGTGCATTGGCATGAACTTTGCTGAAGTTTATATGTCGTCTCTTCACAAAGGTTATAAAGTAGTGCCCCGTGGTGAAGAAACACAATTTGAAGGCTGATATTGACATGCCACGATTTTCCACAATTGTCAAAGCATTTTTCTACAGGTTATTTTATTTCATTCTTGCAGGAAAATCTCGCCAATAATCTCCATTTTCCTAGTGTTAATATATTTCATTCTTGCAGCCCTCTGTAAGGGAAATCTCACCAATGATCTCCATTTTCCTAGTGTTAATATATTTCATTCTTGCAGCACTCTTTAAGGGAAATCTCACCAATAATCTCCATTTTCCTAGTGCTAATACTGAAGGTGCCAAAAGGTTGGAAGGTCTGCCCAATAGTTTACAGCCAGAAGGTGATACGCCAGGATTCCAACGCAGCTTCCATACCCAAATTTTTTGTTATTTGTTTTTCAAAGATCTGATTTAATTGAATGACAGTCTGAATGATTAGGGAAATAAAGTGTTATATCATTTTTTCAATTACCCATGCATTTAACCTTTACTAACCACTCACCTTCAAATCAGAGAAACAGTACAGTATTTTCCGGCATGTAAGACAACTTTTTAACCCAGGAAAATCTTCTCAAAAGTCGGGGGTTGTCTTATACGCGGGGTGTCATCTTATAGGGCAAGTATATCCCAAACTCTATATTTTAACTGGAAAAGTTTGAGTCATCTTATATGCCCAGTCGCCTTATACGCCGGAAAATATGGGTAAGTCGGTAGATAAGGTGATTCACTGCTTGGAGCAGAGGCGTTCATGTACAGGCGTTCAAAACTAAAGCGTTAGCACACTTTTTCATTTTCTGTAGTACCTGACCTTAATTTTTTATTAATTTGATGAGTAGGTACTGAACAAGTACCATCAGGCAGGGAGTGTAGTGATAATTACAAAGAAAATGGCCCTGCCTTTCTAAAGTTTACAGATTGGTTGGGGTGGGGAAGACATGAAACAAACAAATGAATAATACACAGTGCTGCTGGTGGTATAGGTGGTTAGTAATCGGAGTAAAAATTTGTCCCCATCCTCGGGTTAAGTCAACAAGGACCCTAGAGGGGGAGTGGGGATGAAAGGGACAAGAGACACAAGGAATGGAGATAAGACAAAGTTCTGATCAAGTCTCGTTTATTTAGGTGGAGTTCAGGTTATTTATAGGTAGAAGGAGGTATGAGGAAGTTAGTGAAAATTCCTAGCCCTAAGGCAAAACACCTGGCCTAGCCCTTAAGGCGAAACACCTGGCTTACGGGAAAGAGATAGGGTTTGGGGTAATAGAAACCTAGCCTGAGGTTAGTGCTAATGTGGCTGGAGCTTACTACAAAATACCTGTCAAGCACTACAAGTTTCCCACAAAAATTTATTGGGAAAATTTGATAACATGGCCAGCCTTATTTGAAATGCACTGCCAGCTCTTATATGGCTTACCATCTTTTGCCCTTCATTTGTATTTATTTTTTAACCCAAGACACTATGAAACAAAGAATTCACATATTTGATAGAAACCAATGGCTTCTAGGATTGGAATAAATCAGTAAAAACAAGGTTAGGGATGTGAATTTCTTTCCATTTCAAAGAGCCTTAATTAACAATACAAGGTAGTTCATATGAGTGCTTGAAACAAAATCATATGCCAGTAGACAGAGAGATGTTTCTAGAGGTAGTTGGAGGAATTTTATTGAGAAAAGAGCTTCAATTGAACTAAAAGCTGGCAAACCTAGAAGGGAATGGAGGGAGGTTTGGAGGCGGAGACAGGAAATGAAGAAAAAATGGAAAGAGGGAGAATTTGTTGAGGAAGAGAAGAAAAATGTGAGGATGAAATGAAACAGGCAATTCATAGGTCTTCAAAAGAACTCGCCAAAGAACATGTAGGGTTTGTGATAGTATAGAAAGCTGGGGGTAAAGTTGAAAAAATAAAGTGCGGTCATGGTATAGAAGTCCTTGATTTTGGCTTAGAAATTTGATTTTTTTTTTCATTCAGATAGATTTTCGTGACATCCTTGTTGTGCCTCTCCTCGATTTCTTCTCCTTATGCTATGTGAATCTGCATTAACTTATTCTCCCATTTTTAAAAGTGGGCAGTATTTGTATGAAAATTAGAAGCAAATGAGCAGATGGCCTTCCAGCAAGCAAAGAAGTGTCATTTCTTCATACATATAAGTGAAAACACTGACACATGTGTCCCTTTGTTGCCCAAGATTCTCTATTTGCAGTACCAATCCTATCTAATAAAAGGGTGATATGCAGATTAATCATCACTCCGTCACAAAGATGGAGGTGCCCATAGTGGCCAGAGTGCTGGATGCTGACAGCGGAACCCCAGTGATAGAACCCAGCATCCCACACACCCTGGCCCAAGGAGGAAGGGAGGGAGGGTGGTGGTGGGCCTCTAGGGCTCAGGAAACTGGTGTTGTTGCGGGCCAGGCTGAGGGACCCACCCCCTGTGCACAAATTTCGTGCACTGGGCCTCTAGTTCATTTATAAACTAAAATATACATTTATTTATATTTTTATTTTAAAAAACAGGTTTTTATTGAAAGGAAGAGAGAGAGAGAGAGATAGAAACATCAATGATGAGAAAATCATTGATTGATCAGCTGCCTCCTGTCCCCCGAATCCCCGTAATGGGGATCCAGCCCACAACCCAGGCACGTGCCCTGACCTAGACTGTGGCCTCCTGGTTCATGGGTCAACGCTCAAAAGCTGAGCCACACCAGCTGGCCTATATTTATATGTTCTCAGAGTCAGAATGTATTAACAGTTTAGCAAAATAAGATTTTAACTGATATCAAAGAGTATTATTTCTTTTCAATTTTTTTTCAAAAGTAAGCATTTAAGCATGACCCTAGTGAACATATTGTGCCTCTCACTCTGGCAATCGAGATTTTTATTGTTCAACAAATCTCTGTTTACCCTCCCTCTCTCTCCACCCCTTGCATTTAGGCAGAGCCATGTGGTTAGTTGAGCCCAGGAGGGCTGAGAGGAGGTGATGTGTGTCACCTCCTGTGTTAAAGCATTTCAGAGCCAGTGCACAGCTCTTGGTGTCTCCCTCCTGCTGCAGGAATCCCGAGGCCCTGAGTTGAGCCACAAGAAAGCTATATCCCAGTTGCTGGGTCACTGCATGGGAGAAAGGTGGGCTGGAGAATTACCGTGCTGTCATCAGGATCTGTATGAGCAGGATAGAAGCCTTTTTTTATATAAAGACTCTGAGATGTAAACCTGACTTTTCTGACTAATTCATCCCTTTATCTTTCGCCTATTTGTTTCGTTCTTTACTGCCTTGAACTATACTGAGATGCTTTGAACAAGACTGGATGATTTGTGCTAAATGGGCTTAACGCAGTCTGCTGGTCCTTGGCAACAGCCTGAAGTAGCAGGTTTGGGGATGAAACGGGAAAACTGAGTCTTACCTAGATTCTCTGGACAACTTGAGATCATACGTTTTGAATAGGGCTTTTGTTAAGTGTCCTTATTTCTTTCAAATGTATATTTTGAAGGCGTCTCCTTGGCAAGAGACATAATGTTCCCCTGAAAAGAAACTCCAAGAAAGAAATACCTCTTTTCAACTGTCCGTGGTTTTGCCTCATGGTGACTTTCAGCTACTAATAAATAAGCAGTGATCGCGAGCTGCTTCTACACCTGTGGTGGAATAGAAATGGCTTAGCAGCATGTTCGACTAGATCAGCGGTTCTCAACCTGTGGGTCGCGACCCCTTTGGGGGTCCAACAACCCTTTCACAGGGGTCGCCTAAGACTATTGGAAAACACCTATTTCCCATGGTCTTAGGAACCAACACATCGCTCCTCGGTGTAGCAAAGTGTAGCAATGTAGTTTACTGTTGTCATATGAAGACTGTTACCCATGCTACACCACGATTCAAGACAAAATTTCATTTATTTGTAACTAGAAATAAATATTTCACAATATATAATTACACATTGTTTTTGTGATTAATCACTATGCTTTAATTATGTTCAATTTGTAACAATGAAAATACATCCTGCATATCAGATATTTACATTACAGTTCATAACAGTAGCAAGATTACAGTTAAGAAGTAGCAACGGAAATAATTTTATGGTTGGGGGTCACCACCACATGAGGACCTATTTTAAAGGGTCGCGGCATGAGGAAGGGTGAGAACCACTGGACTAGATGATTTTATGTCGGCCGCTGCTCTGGTTAAGATTGCTTGCATGGTGGACATTCTCCCGAGTATCAGCAATTCCGTCCTCAGCAGTTGAAGTCTTGTTGTTCTGGACAAGCGCACTGAATTACAGGAACCGTTCAACGCCTCGCAGAGCAGATTGATGGAGGATGCAGAGAACAATGTTATTGTTTGAGAGCTCATCAAGTAGATTAAGGCTATCCAATGAGGTTATGGTTAGCTCTTCAGAATCCCAGCAACTTCCAGCATCTGTTTAGCCTATCTGACAAAGTCTATCAAAAACATGAAAAATAACCAGATGTTTCAAAGATTAATGAAAAGTATATCCTTTTCCTATCAACCTAGGGAAGATTTTTGTCTTGACTTTGTTGCTTAATTAATGAAACAAAAAACCATACGTTAGCAATATTTTCTTCACAAGATTCTAAAATAAATGTACCATTCTAACTTTAATGCCATAGGCATCATATAACTTGCAATTAAATATGCCAGCATCCAAACATGTATTATATGCAACCTAATTTCATCATGTACACACCTTATTTATCTGAGTAAGCAGCTAATAAAACCGCTCATGTTTGGATAAACAAGTGTTTATCTTGGGTTCCTTATTGACTGACTTATTCCAGGAGTTGGTGATGCCACTGCGCATCCCATTGTCTAGCCCTTAAATACAGTTGTGAACAACTGGACTTTGTCTGGTGTTGTCAGTCATGATTGTCAACAGTGTTTGGACCCAGCTCTCAGAGGTTCTGGAAGGTGACACAAGCAAACCTGATAGAAAAATGGAGTAGAGAAATAGAGGCAGAACGACAGCTGGGTCAACTTTGCTGTGTTCAGGAAGCCGGATCTGCTGAAAAACAAATGCGCTTCGTATTTCTAGAAAGTTAAAAGTTAATGTTCTTGAAATACCACTTCTCAGTAGAGTCACAAAGCCTTTATGCCCAAAACGTTAAAGACCTAAAATCAACCCTTAGGTTATAAAGAATTGGTGAATCGCTGAAAGGCTAGCCACTTTCTAGCTGTGTCATGCTGGGAAGGGCACTTAAAAGTCTTGGCCTCAGTTTTCTCATCTGTTAACTGGGTATGACAATAGTTGCCTGTCTTCGAAGGTGGTAGTGAGGAATAAATGAGCTAATATATGGATGAAGTGCTGCAAATAGTTGCTGGCACATAATCAATGCTGTGTTCATTTGTTAACATTATTTCAGGGATGCTATAATCACTCTATATCAGCTGTTCTCAACCTGTGGGTCGCGACCCCTTTGGGGGTTGAACGCCCCTTTCACAGGGGTCGCCGAAGACCATGGGAAAATGCAGATATTTACATCACGATACATAACAGTAGCAAAATTTCATGGTTGGGGGTCACCACCACATGAGGAACTGTATGCAAGGGTTGTGACCTTAGGAAGGTTGAGAACCGCTGCTCTATATAATGTAACACATACTAAAACTATGCCAAAGAATGCTCTCAATGAAAACTGTATTAAAGTAAGTCAATTCTTTTTATATGGGATAAAAATATTACTTATAACTGCACTATATTAATTTAAGATGGCAATTCAGTTTTATGTACCTGATGAGATGGGCCATAAGTGCTTTTTAAAAATAAATCCCAGATGGCATTTATCATAAAATAAAGTCTAGAGAAAATAGTCATCTTAATTTTATAACAAAGACACACCAAAGATCAGGATGATGGAGAAATGGGCAATTATTGTTATGACTAAATGGGTACTCTTTATTTTTTAACCATCTTCTCATTCTTTGCCCAATAACTTCTAAATTCTGTTGGAATGAAATTCGCTTTTAAGTGTTTAAGACTGATGTTTTACTTTCATTTATATATAACTATTGCCTTAATATTGGAAAGAGTGTGAAAGACAGGATGTTATTTTTTAAACATTGTTTTAATATTACTCAAATGATGAACATGTTCTTTGATAATAGGCGTCGCTGAATGTTTGCTGTTAAGGTCCAGAAAGTCAATATTTGGGTCATACATAAATATATTAAAGGGCCATTGAGTCTCTGTCACAACTACTCACTCTGGCAGTGCAGCAGAAGGAAGCCACAGGCAACACGGAAACGAGGGATGTGGTCTGTGTGCCAGTGAACTGTATTTAGAGGAACAGGCAGCAGGGAGAGGGATCTCATCTGTGGTCCATTGTTTGCTGACCCCTGTTCTGTGGATTTTCTTTCCTTTTTTTCCTACTTAATTTCACTAGGGTAAACGATACATGCACACATATGTAATCTGTACTAGCACACTCACATACATGGGTGAATGTGGACTTGAGAATCATGAAGATGAAGTACAAAAATATGCCTGTTAAGGAATTTAAGGAAAATAAGGAATTTAAAGAGGATATAAAGCATGACATTTTATTCAGCATTAAGCACCCGAAGATTATTTTTATTAGAACAAGGCCCACCATTTTATTCATTTTAAAAGATTTAACTTGCTTTTAATCAAAACTATTCTTAAAATTCTTTAGTCTTCAGGTATATTATGTTACATAACAACATGTCATCTGTACGTTTATAAATATCTGATGTCATTTAAAAATATATTCCAAATGTGAGGACTCCTGTACTAGAGTAAATGGAAAAAACAAACAGGAAAAAAGCTTTGTTCAGAGGTTGGGTGGTCACATTCTTTTTTTCTAAACTAGCTATCAGATTATTTCAAGAAACTGAGAATTCCACTGTTTCTTTGTGCCTGCAGAATATTTTTTATTTTTAAAAAAACATTAGCCAAAACCTGTTTCGTTCAGTAGATAGAGCGTCGGCCTGTGAACTGAAAGGTCCCAGGTTCGATTCCGGTCAGGGGCATGTACCTTGGTTGTGGGCACATCCCCGGTGAGGGTTGTGCAAGAGGCAGCTGATGGATGTTTCTCTCTCATCGATGTTTCTAACTCTCTATCCCTCTTCCTTCCTCTCTGTAAAAATCAATAAAATATATTAAAAAAATAAAAATAAAAAACGTTAAGCCTTTTTACCTTCAATACACATTAACGGACTTGTTCTCCACTGCACAGCATGTGTGATTGCTTACAGATGAAATGAGATAACTACATGTAAAAGCACTACATAGAGGACCTGAGCCAGTCAGTGTCTGTTATTTTTTTTCATCGAACCCTTGTACACGTTGTTCCATGTACACATTGTCCCATGTACACATTGTTCCATGTACACATTACTCCATGTACACATTGTTCTCGGCAAGGTCGTGGAGGAGAAGAGAGCCACCTGCTTCTTGTCTTTCCAAGTTTACATTTCCTCCCGGAATCAATCTCATTTTGAGTCTTAGGGCTCCTTCTTGGAAAGCAACGTCTTTCCTGAGGAAATGATGGGGTCCACCCTACCAGGGGTGAAATCCTACAGGCCCTGACAGGAACATGTGGAGATGCATCGATTGAGACACCGATTGTAAGACAGCAGGACTGCAAAGGGGACCTCAACTCTGCCCCTTGCGTTTAAGGACAGTTGGTTGGTCCTTGGTCTCTTCTCTGTAGGTGAAGATAAAGATGATCACACCTGGATGGCTTCTGAGGGACAGAGCAAGCCCAGTGCCTTCTAGAAATTGGTTTCTTCTAGGTACCGCATCGGTAGGAAGCATTCTGTCTTGTTCTAGTGGAATTTGTAAGCAGAAGCCATAATTCAGAATGACTTTTAGGATTCTGTATGGCAAAATAAGTTTGGTACCTTTAGAGGAAATTTAATTCATTGTTAAGGGAAAAAGTCCTCTCCGTCCTATGCTAGGGAGGATCAATACAAACTGGGCTAACTGGGTGTAATTAACCATCTACCGGGATGAATTCATTCTCTTGGGAGAGAATACAAGAGCCTGCAATTTATTAGCTGAAAACAATTTAGACTTTATTTTTCCTTGGATATAATAGATATGTCGCTTCACTGGAGTAAAGCCGAAAAGCAAGAAAAGGTTTGCAACAATTAGCATTTTCACTGCTTTGTTCCAAACCCCTGAAAGAGTGCCTCGTAGGTAGGGTATAGTCAACGTTATGACTATAAAGAACCACCCTGAAATTTATCTCTTGATCTCTTAATTACCCAATATAAAAAGAGAAAGACACAAGTTGAATTTGGTGTTTATTTACATGATGTAATTAATGTACATGGATCAGAGTACATTCTTGATTTTCTAAATTTTTTATTTTTTTTTACAGAAACAAGTCAGAACCTATTACTAACCCTTTGAGAACACGACGTAACAATCTACCATTTTACTACATCCTTGAATAGGTAAGCCTCGTCACAATTGTGAAAAATGAGTGTTAACAATATGTTTTTAAATATCTTTTTTACATGAATATAAATCCATTTTGATAAGGGAGAAATACACAAGAATTGTATAGTTAGGATCATCAAAACAGCACTTAGTGTTTTGAATGATTTAACAGTAAACAGATGAAAAGATCTTTTTCTGAACTAAGCCTCATTTCTGCTATGACTAGCAATAACAGTAGTGTTATCTCAACATTGACTATGTGGCAGACTTGGTCCTATATGCCTTCCTCTGCATAACTTAAATCATTTATTCCTTGCAACAAACAGACTCGTGAGTAGATAACAGGGGTCATTCCCCATTTTACAGTTGAGGGGCGTGAGACAGAGAGGAGGCAGGCAGCCATAATTCACCCAAGGTGGTATACATGGGTCTGGGAGCAGCAGACACTGGAAAGAACACCAATAGGAGTAGTTTCATGTTGTGATAGAAAAGTCTAGCAAGCAGGTCCACCGATGGTTTGAGTTTGTTCTGAATTTAGAGAAGAAAAAATATATAATGCACTTACTAAAAAAGCCATAGTAGGCAAACATTTCTTTTAGGGTTGTATTTGTTACTTTATAATTGTCTCATGAATAAATAAACTTAGTTCACTTTACAAGCAGAAATGTTATTTTTCTTTAGATCTTTCTTTAAACTCACAATTTCTGAGTTTATGTTTCATTTTTTTCCCATTTATTCTAGGAAATGAATAATGCATTTTAATCTAATTTCTCTTTATTAGAGGTGCTGAATATCCCATCTGAAATTGACCACAGCAATATATACCATACTGCTTTTATTTCTTCATTATTTTATTTTTAATCAAGAAAAATTACAAAATTTTCCAATAGAAATATAGAAAATTTGTGATAAATAGCCTAAGTATAAGTCCCATGGATTAAGCCAATGCTAACAGTCAGCTTTGCTCAAATCTTTTTTAAATTTATAATTTCATTATAGCTGATATACACTATTATATTAGTTTCAGGTATGCAACATAGTGAGAAGACACTTATATCCCTTAGGGAGTGATCACCACATATGATGCTCAAATCTTTTCTAAAGGAATAAAGCATCACAGAAGAACAAAAACTCGCCCTCCTCCCTTTCCTTTCTTCCTAAAAGGTGCACAGTCTTGGAGATGATGTAACCTTCTCTTTGTCGTTCGATACTTGAATGGCATGTGCGTGAAACAATATGCCATACGATTGTTTACATTTTAAGAATTTACATAAATGGCAAAATACTCTAGATATTCCTTTGCAGCTTGGCTTCACTTAACATTATATTGAAAGCTTCATCCGTTTTTGACACAGGAGGATCTGATTGACTCATTCTGTTAGCAGGTTGATTCATTTTAATGTTTCAATCATCTGATGCTTAGTCGTAATTTAATATTACTTTTAAATGACTTTCAGCATTTTGAAGATGGTTTAAGCATGGCTATCAAAACATGTTCGGGAATCCAAAGTTCTTAATACATGACACCATGACAGCTGGGTTTATGTTTCATTTTTTTTTTCTCATTAGAAAAGCCCTCTTTTTAATGATCTTGTTAACAAATGGGAGTCATGATTCACTGATTTTTTTCGTAACACAATAACTGAAATATGATTTATTTCCTCATAGATGAAATGCTGACTCTTCCTAAAAACAAAATACTACCTTTGAAATTAAAAGATACTTCAAAGAAAAAGTCTTCTTTGCCCCATGTTAATAGCTTATATTATTTTCAAAAATCATGGGGGAAAGAACCTTTTTTTAAAAAAAAAATTTTTTTCCCTAGTTTTCTCAAGGACACTTAATTCTAGAATTTAAGGTAAAATAAATGTCAATAAAGTAGTAAGATGTATAGATATAGAACCTTTCATATATCTATAGGGGAGGAAGAAGAGATGAACATTTGCTAAGCACATATGAGTACATGCAAGACATTATGTAAGCCTCACAGGTGAGAAGCGCATGACAAATTTGCAGATGAGGCAGTCGAGGCCCAAATATGTCTGGTAAGCAGCTCAAAATGGTAATTGCAGACCATGAAGTCAAACTCATTGCTCTCAGACTCCGAAGTTACAAAGCCGACCAGAAAAGGATTGGGAACATCTAACCTATTTGACACAAAACTATCAGTTTAACTCATCCCACCAGAATTTATTTGGATCCTTTTATTGAGCAGGCTGATGTTAGAAAACAAAGAAGACACAATATCTACCTACAGTGAGAGAACAGGCCATTGGGAAGAGCAGTGATTCATTCCGTGATACCATCTCTGTTACTATTTCATTAGATACCTCTCTGTTTTGCTTTGTTATCTTGACATTGTTTAACTTTGCAATCATGGAACCATGCCAATTAGATTAGACTGAATGGGATAACAGGAATGAAAATGCTTTATGAAAGTCTTTGCAGTCACTTGCTAATATTACTAATTATTCTGTTAAATTTAGAATTAAAAATTTCAAACCTCATACATTTAACTCTAAATGTAAAAGTTGATATATCACCATCTCTTGGGCACAGAAGCTCCCTGTACACAGTGTAGAGCAGTAAACAACCCTGACAATTGGTTTCACTCCACCGTCAATTAGAGACTTATTATTTAACTTGCTTAAGCCTCTTTGCACCAAGATCATGTCTATTTCTCATTATCTCTGCCTATGTCATTGGAATTCACTCCCTCACCTTGACTCCTGCAGTAGCCTCCTGTCTTTCTGACCCCTCATCTGTTGGTCATATAGTGTGGCCTTTAATAGATCTTAATCCATTGATAGGACTCTTTAAAAAAATTTTTTTATTGTTCAGTTTATTACAAATGTTCCTCTTTTTTTCCCCTCATAGCTCTTCCCCACCCTATTCCCTACCCCTCAGCTCCTGCCCTTACCCTCCGCCACTGTCCTCATCAATAGGTGTAAGATTTTTGTCCAATCTCGTCCCACACCCCTCACACCCCCTTCCTTCCCAAGAATTGTCCCTTCCTATGCTCCTGATTCTATTATATTCACCAGTTTATTCTGTTCATCACATTTTTTATTCAGTTGTATTTTAGATATACTTGTTGATTGGTATGAATTTGTTATCACTTTGTTGTTCATAATTTTTATCTTTACCTTTTTCTTCTTCTTCCTCTTCTTAAAGAATACCCTTCAGCATTTCATATAATCCTGGATTGGTGGTGATGAACTCCTTTAGCTTTTTCTTATCTGTGAAGCTCTTTATCTGCCCTTCAATTCTGAATGATAGCTTTTCTGGGTAGAGTAATCTTGGTTGTAGGTTCTTGCTATTCATCACTTTGAATATTTCCTGCCACTCCCTTCTGGCCTGCATAGTTTCTGTTGAGAAATCAGTTGACAGTTGTATGGGTACTCCCTTGTAGGTAACTAACTGTTTTCCTCTTGCTGCTTTCAAGATTCTCTCTTTGTCTTTTGCCCTTGGCATTTTAATTATGATGTGTCTTGGTGTAGACTGAATACACAGTCTTGTTGTAGTTAAGCCTTGATACCTATTGGTACACTGGGAGAAATTGACCTCCAGGCCAATAGACTGTGAGGATTAGCTGTGTCTATAATGGAAGAACAGCTCTCCTAGAGACACCTCTATGGGCCAGGACTTGCTTCAGCAGGGCTTTGGTGCTCACTGAGTCTGCCTCTTGAGTGTGTCACTTATGTATGTGAGGAGTTGAAATCTGGTGTTGTCTCATACTGACCTCTAGGTATACTGGTTCCTGGATCTCCAAGGAGGTACAAGTCAACTACTGTCTGAGGCCACCCAGCAGGAGTTACAGCAAAATCTGCAGATTTCTCCTCTTTGCTTGGAGTTTGGAGGTTTGGGAGTTGTCTGACACAGAGGGCAGGCCATTCATATGCAAAAACCACTGTGCACAACTGGGTGGGTTTATAAATTGGGCCAAGCAAGGTCTCAGGGAATCCCTAGGGCATGGCAAACAGCACTGGCTGCCAGTCAGCCCTCTGCCACGTTCTGTTCAGTGTCCTGCATCTGGTGCCCCAGTGCAGTAAACAATGATTCCTGTGCATACCTCTGTGAGAAGGCCACCCTCTTTTTCTGACCTGATGGCCTACAGTCCAGTTTCTCCCTGTGTGAGTCTGGGTCCCTAGAATCTCTCTGGAAATTGAAGTTTAGAGCAGTTGGGAACTTGTAACTCCCTCCTAACTTAAAAAAAACAATGTGCACTAGCCCAATTCTTGTGTGTCTCCGGACCTCTGCCTTTCTGAGCCTCTGCATGTCCTACCAGTTCTCAATGCACTTTTTTCTTTCCTTCTAGTTGTAAAACTTTGATTCTTCCAGCTTTCCCATGGTTCTAGGGGTTAGTGGTTTTGTCTTTTAGTTGTAGTTTTAGTGTGGTTCTGAGAGGCAGCATATATAGGTGTATACCTTATGCTGCCATCTTGATTCTTCCCATTGATAGGACTCTTGTTCACAATTCACCACTGGCTGCCCATAACAGTCAGAATAATTCCCACACTCACACTGTGATCCACCATGATGCTGTATAACCCATCTTCTCCCTCCCCGACATCATCTCAACATTTTCTCCTCCCACTGAGAGGACAACGTGATGTTCTGAGCTGTGTCTAGAGTGGTGTCTTTATCTTCATGGACCCTCGCTTGTTGAAGGACTGAATGAGTATGCAAGGGTTACTTTCGAAGGAACTCAGAACACAGTATCTTTAAAGTGATGGTTGTTGCCCTTTTGAAGGTTCCTTCAGTTTGTCTTAATGGAGCGCAACAATTCTGAAATGCTGAGAAGCTTTCATGGATGTTTTTGACACATAATTTTATAGCAGTAGGACAAAACGTTATTATTCTACTAACCTATAATCTTGAATCTTAATAGCACCAAAAACACAGAGAGAAATCAGGGACAAATTAGAAAGAGAAAACCATTTTAAAAGAACAAAAAAAAAATGTTTATCTATACAACAAGATTTGGTACATCCTGACATTGCTTCGAGTTTGCTTTATTTTCAGAATAGATTTCTAGTTTTCATCATTTATAGATGGCAAAGTCTAGCCTTTAGAGACTTTTCTATAAAATAGGCTGATTGTTTTATTTTTTCAATATTCACTAGGAGCAGCACTGGATGAGTGTTTGCATTGTTGAGAACATTTGGCAAGAGAAAGACAAACAGCAGGACCACTGTACCCCAGTGACTAAGGAACAGAGAAAGAAAATGTATTGTCACCATGCTCCCCGAAAAATAAGTACCTTGATTTTGTGCTGATGACTGTGTCATCAGCCTTCAGCTCTGCTCCATGGCACTCCATGTGAACCATTTTAAAGGCACATTGAACATTCTGAAAATAGATCCTATTGGTAAATTAGGATGTCAGACGGTCCCTTTATGAAAGCCTCTCCTCATCTGTCCTGTCAGCCCGCAGGCATATCCAGACCTCAGATGAGTCTGGCTCCTGGGGAGCAAGAACACATTCCAGGGGTGAGGCCTGAAGAGGGGTGTCTCATGGTTAACCAGAGACAGAAAGAAGAGAATTGCCCACATCCTCCGGCAGCAGTTAAAGTGACAATAACAGTCCTCCTACTGCACAGGCTGTCTCAGAAGCACGTTCCACTGACTGCTCGGCGGTTGCGAGCAGATTGTTTGGGCTGCATTTCTGCAGGCAGAGGTGGGCACCACCTGCTGCCAAGGCTGGAGTTCTCGCTAGGAGGGTGCTGTGAGCGAGTCTTGCCTTTTAACAGTTGGGCCAAACGGAGATAGGAAAAGACAAAAATTTGATGCTGACGAGCACTACTTTGTTCTAATACAGTGGTACCCCAAAATACGAGTTTGATTCATTCTGTAACCTTGAGGCGTGGGAAACTATGAGATGCTCAAGTCGCAGTAAACTGGTGGGTCCTGTGCAGCCAGCCGATCCGCGCGATGACTCCTATCTCAACTGTTGCTCGTATTTCAAAGCAAAAATCGCTCGCTCGACGGCTCGTATCTCAAAAATCTCGTATGTTAGGGCACTCGTATCTCGAGGTACCACTGTACTTGGAATAACAGAATGGTGGTCTAGGTCTGGATATTAGGCATTTAGTTCTTTGGCCACGAGTAGAAATCACTTACGGTGGGAGGACTTGTAAGTTAAACCTCGCTGGATGTTTGCTTTCAGAAAATGCTGTACACCAGTTGGGGCAGCCTCATCTCAGTCATTTGGGAAAGGCCTGGAAGCCAATAGAAGTCTGGTTTTTGCTTATGTAGAAGGAGAAAAATGACCATGTGGTTACTGAGTTACCGCATACACCCACGCCTCCCTCAGCTCAGCCTCCCATCCATTTACCTGTGCCCTTCAGTGGCCTTATTTTGGCCACTTAATATTTTCCTGTAGCACAAAGGTCTGAACCCGTTAAAGGCCTCTCAAAACAGGGCTCCCAGCAACCATTTCTGGGCGACCTCAAATCCCTCCCATGTGTTCATCTGCCTTCCCTTCATTCTGACCACAGCAATTCCAAGGCCATTTCTTCTATGAAGCTCTCTTCTCCTGTGGTATTAATTGTGCCTTTGGGGGAGAAGGGGTTTTCATCATCTTTTAAACACCCCTAGGTGGCCCAAAAATTATCCTGGTGTATAATTATTTTCGCCTCTGCCTTTGTCCTCAGCTCTGTGAAGTCCTCAAAGACAAAAGTTCTGTCTTTTCTGTATTTGTGCCTCCAGAACCATGGTATTAGATTGGAAAGAAAAAATAATATTTTTAAAAAATGTTAATAGTTAATAACAATAATAAATAATGAGTAGATATGATTGAAAGTGGTAAATAAATGAGGGATCGAGGAGTTGAAAAAGAAATAAGCAGGAGCCCTATGTAGCATATTTACAAAATGGGTTTTATGGCGGTGGTTTTATTTTTTAAATATTTTTGGTCATTTCTTTTGGATGTGTGAGTTTTGTTTGTTTTGGATAGGGAAAAAAGACTCTGTTGATACTCAGGAAGTAAAGGAAGGAAGAAGCCGACACTGTCACACTACAGAGGGATGTTTAAGGAAAAGATGCTTCGGAGAAGGCAGGAAGTGATATGCTAAAGAGCCAATAGAGAGACTAATATTAATAAAAATGAGGGCCACCTATTCCTCTAAAGAAAAGCGGAGACACGGAGGGACGTTGAAGAGGGTTTAGGGAGATTGGAAGCAGACCCTTGTATAGAGGCTTCAGTTTCTGTCATCTCAAGAAAAACAGCTCAGCCTTTGTCCTTGCCAAACATCAGCCTGGCAGATTCTCTGAAAATGATGGCCAGTCTGTGTTGACCACAAAGCAGGTATCACAAGAGGACCAACCTGTGGGCTGGGCCATCTTTGCTCCGTCCACACCAGGCCAAAAAGGGGGCATGAAGAGAGTGATTTCCGAGGAGCACCGGAAATGATCTTTCCTCTTTGCCACCTCATTTCCCCACTCCAGCACCACCTGCTCACCGCTGTCAGGATGTGCTGTGCAGGCTGTTGATTGGGGAAAGCTACTTAAATTTGTTTTATTAACCCTATTACTTCCATTGGTCTCATCCTTCTCAAAAATGTCATTGTACTTTTCTTCAAACCACGTATAGAAGTTGGGATGGGCTCGCTGCTAAAACAAATAGATCCAGAAATGTGTTGGAACGTTATTTCTGGCTCATTGAACCACCTGGGGGAGGGTGTGGGTTGGGAGGCTGTCTGCCCTCTTCACAGCCCATCAGGAACCCCGGATTCTTCCATGTGTGGCTTTCCTTTGTCATTTTCTCCATTCAGCTAGTAGAAGGGCAAAGAGCAAAGAGAAGCACATGGGGGTTGTAGAGAGCCAAACCTAGAAGCGGACATCTCACTTCTGGTCACATTCCACTGGTTGGAGCTGAGCCACATGAGCACACCAAGGGCACTCCTGCTTCGTGCTCAGGAAGAAGGTGAAAGAGATTTTGGCAAATTGCTAGCAGTCTCTGTTATACCAAGGCAAAAACCTGTCTACAGAATTAATATTTTTTAAAATATATTTTATTCATTTTTCACAGAGAGGAAGGGAGAGGGACAGAAAGTCAGAAATATCGATGAGAGAGAGACATCGATCAGCCGCCTCCTGCACGCCCCCCACTGGGGATGTGCCCGCAACCAATGTATGTGCCCCTAACCAGAACCGAAACTGGGACCTATCAGTCCGCAGGCCGACGCTCTATCCACTGAGCCAAACTGGTTTCGGCTACAGAATTAATATATTTGAACATTTGGATCAAATAGTTTCAGCCCTGGTAGAGTAGATACCAATCACACCACAGAGATAGAACTGTGAATTATAATTTCAGCGTCGCATCAAAATAGTGAGTGTATTTGATACATTTTTTTACCAAAGTTAATTCTTACAGTAGGACTCAAATAAGGTATTTTTGAAACCCTTCTTATAGAAATATGCATTATGTCCAAAAGGATAATAACAAAAAATTTTATAGTGCCTAGTACTGCTTACTTTTCTTCAATAACTTATTGCTAAATCAATCAATCAATCAATCAATCAATGGATGTAGAAAGCTTCATTAGGAAAAAAAATAAGTATTGGTACTTTCATGAATTTCCAAAATTCATCATAAAAAGACACAAATTAGGATGGTCTAAATTCATTTTGAACTGAAGGATGTGCCCTTTTGAAGAAAAATAGCACGCAAAGGTAAAATAATGAGCAAAGATTTTGAAAAAAAAATGTGATGTGTTGATGACCTTACGGATATTCATCTGTAGGCCTCACATCATATTTTGTATTTGCTCTCTCTGTGCTGTTTGTTGAGATGGTGGTAACATTGCTATTTTTTGGAAGATAGCAGTGCATCTGATTGTTCTGTATGTATAGCATATTGTGTCAGTGTTGAGTCAAAGCCATTCCACCACCTAAATCTTCTACAAAATCCACTCTGCTGCTACATAAATGTCACCATTTCAGTTTCCTGTGACTGCAGAATACTTGTTTTTTTTTTTGTTTTTTGGGGTTTTGTTTCTTTGTGTGCGTGAAAATACTGCATTGCGGTGAGTATATGATCAACTGGTTTTTCCTTGGAGGTTTAACACTCCTTTCTTTTTGAGAGTAAGTAGCTATTTAATCAAGTTTTCGTGGCACCCAAGAGCATCTTAAAATGAATGTACCCCAATAAAACTGGCCTCTTCTGCAAGTATATATGAAAAGGCAGTTAGCTGCATCGCCTGTGGGAACAGAGAGAAGGGTGATGAGAAAAAAAATCCGCCTCGGCTGAACCAGGAGGCTGAGACCTTAAAGCGTCTCCGTCAGATCTTTCTTCCTGAGAAGCGTAATGACTTACTTGAACCTGCCAGTTCCAGCAATTAATTTTTACTCCTTTTCCTCCCCACCCCCTGCACTTTTTCGTAATGAGTTTCAAGGACTCCAGTCATACCGTGTGCACAGTAATTACTACAGGAGGCAGTTTGATTCTGAGACAGCTGAGTCTCTGGAAGAGAAATTTGGAATTTACCAAAGCACCTACTTGAGCGAGGGGGTGCCGAGGCTTGAGTCATTTAAAAGCATTTTGAATGGGCTCTAGGGAAGATCCCGTCGCAATCAGTCCTGAGTAAAAAGCAGAGGGCAAAACCATCAAAAAGACCCTTTGCCGAGACGCATTGCCGTGATTCTAGAAAGTTCCTGGTTCAGGGAAGCAGTGTGTAAGCCTTTTTTTTTTTGGTTGGTGTATTCCTTCGTGGCATATGTTTACAGCTGGAGTGGGTCTTATTTTTGGAACCTAAGAATTCTAAAGCACACTGTTTTAAAATCAAGGGGAATTAAAACATATATAGCAACATAAGGTAATAGAACACATTACACATGCATATAATACAGTGGTACCTCGAGATACGAGTGCCCTAACATACGAGATTTTTTTAGATACGAGCCCTCAAGCAAGCGATTTTTGCTTTGAAATACGAGCAACATTTGAGATAGGAGTCATCGTGCGGATCGGCCGGCTGCACAGGACCCACCAATTTACCGCGACTCGAGTGTCTCATAGTTTCCCACGCCTCAAGGTTATGGAACCAATTAAACTCGTATCTCGAGGTACCACTGTATATATAAAATATCAATGGACCATTTAATTATATACTATAAAAGCGCTATTTGAATGGAACATGGGGACTGGGGAATTAATTCTGCAGTGCAGCTCTGTAGGGAAATATCGTACTGGTGGATCATCTTAATAATAAAAAGCTAATATGCAAATGGTTATTATGCATGATTAGCAGAAGGCTTTGTCCCCTGCCCGGCAGCTTGACGGGGATGTGAGGCTGCATCCTGAGCCCCCCTTGCTTGGTGGGGCTTGGCAGGGTGGGGCCGGCCAGGTCTGGGTCTTGCCCAATGGGGATGGGGCCAGACGAGTCTGGGTCTCATGAGATTTCGAGACACCTGTGGGTGGGCGGGGACTTGACTCTGGGTCTTGTGGCAAGCTCGAGACTCTGACAGGAGGGAGATTTTCATATACATTTTACGAATTTTCTTTTATCTCTGACACTTCTATTATAGAGAAGGGGCGAAGAGCAATATTAAAACAGTTCATCTAATTAATTCCCTTTTATTTTATTCATGTGCATGAATTTTGTGCACCGGGCCACTATGTATAATTTTCTCACGGGGGAGTTGAGTAATAGCAGTGTACAGTTTAACATATTTGTATAGAGAGAATACATAGTAAACCCTTCTAATTTCTACTTTTCATGATGGTTTAAATCATGACAAGCCTATCCTGCGACTCTTGTTTGTGGCCCTCAGAATGTACTGACTTCTAATCCCCTCAGCACCCCGGTGAGCACGCTGCCAGCAGTTCTCAGCGGCCAGTGGAGGGGCTTCCTGAACTCCGTTTCGGGTCGTGCCCTGCTGTGCTCAGCTTTTCACACAGCACCAGATGGTCTTCCAAGCAGTCATTACCACTTGCTCAGAATCCTGGAAGGGGTTCTCATCATACTTTTCCCCAGTTTCATTGACATATAATCGACATTTACACTGTACACGTTTAAGGTGTACAGTATGTTGTTGATTTGATACACTTATATATTGCTAAGCGACCACCACCACAGCATTCACTAACACCTCCATCATGTCATATAATTACCACTTATTTGTTGTGCTGAGAACATTTAGATCTACTCTGTTACCAACTTACAAGCATATAATTATTCTTAACAATAACCATCTGTACATTGGGTCCCCAAAATTTACTGGTCTGAAAACTGGACCCTTGACCAATATTTCCCTATTTCACCCCTCCCCATCATACCTAGAAATAAATCCAAACGCATGACCTGGCTCTGCTTAGCTTTCATACATTCTTCTTATTTTACTTCAAGTCAGACGCAAACACATCAAGCTCATTCCCACCCCGGAACCTTTATACTTCAAGCACAGATTTCCTTCTTGGAACGCTCTAATCCCAGTTCTTTGTATGGCTAGCATCCTCCACATCATTTGAGTCTTGCTTCTGAGCTTGCCTCCTTGAAGATGCTTCCATGAGCACCCTATTGAAAATAGTGCCTTTCTCATGCCTTGCTAGCTTCTTCTCATTTTAAATTTTGCATTAAGTATATTTAAATATTAAATTTAATACTTTAACATTAAATAATACATTTTACGTATTTTAATGAAGTGCTTGGTTCCTGTATGATTACCTCATCAAAATGCAACTTTTATAAGGATAGGAATTTTGTATGATCTGTGGCACATTGAAAGACTTCCCTTTGTCTCAAAATAAATATCTCATATCTTTCTCTCATTACCAATCTCATTGCTACTACTATAATTCAAATTCTTATGTGCTTTCACATCAATTATAACATTTTTGTCCATCTGCATACCTTTCCTGTTTCTGATCATAACTTTCTACAGCCCTTTCTCTGACTCATCTTGTTATTCATCTGCTCAATGTTTCCCAGAGATATGTCATTAATAATGATAAAATTTATATTATGCAGTCTGACAAATGAGATATTCATCACCTGGACACTTGTCTTCTGCAGCCTTTTCCACTACTTCTGTTTGTTGTTGTTTTTAAAATATGTTTTTAGTGATTTTAGAGAAAGAGGAAGGGAGAGGGACAGAGAAATAGAAACATCTATGACAGAGAAATATTTATCAGCTGCCTCCTGCACACCCACTACTGGGGATAAAGCCCATAACCTGGATGTGTGCCCTGACCAGGAATTGAACCAGGGACCTCTTGATTCCTGGGTCAATGCTCAATTCTGACCACTCTGTCAGGCACTACTCCTGTTTTGGACATTCTGAAACATCTTGAGGTTTCCACTTATCTTTTACTCCTATGTCTTGTGTGAGTGTGTGTGTGTGTGTGTGTGTGTGTGTGTAGAATTATGACCTTCAAGAATTGAAAGCAAGGTTTGCCATTCTGAAGTTCCCCATGAGTTTTCTCATTTTATAGGAACTCCCATAGAACCCCCTTATACTTCTATTAAAGTATTTATTATATTGTCACCTAACTAAATTTATAATTAAACTAGAGACCCGGTACACAAAATTTGTGCATGGGTGTGTGTCCCTCAGCCCAACCTGCACCCTCTCCAATCTGGGACCCCTCGAGGGATGTCCGACTGCTCATTTAGGCCCAATCCAGGTAGGGATAGGGCTTAAACAGGCAGTCGGACATCTCTCTCACAATCCAAGACTGCTGGCTCCCAACTGCTTGCCTGTCCACCTTCCTGATTACCCCTAACTGCTTCTGCCTACCAGCCTGATCTACTTTTATCCACTCCCCTTTCAGCTTGGTTGATGCCTAACTGCTCCCCTGCCAGCCTGTTTGTCCCTAAATACCCTTCTCTGCAGGCCTAGTCACTCCTAACTGCCCTCCCCTGCAGGCCTGGTCACCCCTGACTGCCCTCCCCTGCAGGCCTGTTCACCCCCAACTGCTATCCCTGCAGGCCTGGGTTCCCCATAACTGCCCTTCCCTGAGGTCCCAGTCACCCCAAACTTTCCTCGTCTGCCATCCTGGTCACCCCTAACAGACCTTCTCTGCGGATTTGATTGTCCCCAACTGCCCTGCCTTGCAGGCCTGGTCCCTCCCCATTACCTTTCCCTGCTGATTATGCATGACTGCCCTCCCTTGCAGATCTGGTCCCTCCCAACTGCCTTCCCCTGTTGGCCATCTTGTGGTAACCATCTTGTGCCCACATGGGGGCAAGATCTTTGACCACATGGGGGCAGCCATCTTGTATGTTGGAGTGATAATCCATTTGCATATTATTATTTTATTAAATAGGATTAGATAGGAAAGAGGCCTGGTACACTGGTGGTGCTGGCTGGTTTTCCCTGAAGGGTATCCTTGAGGCATGGGGTGGCCTGAGTGAGGGGCCTGTGGTAGTTTGCAGGCTGGCCATGCCCCCTGGCAACCCAAGCGGAGGCCCTGGTATCTGGGATTTATTTAACTTCTATAATTGAAGCTTACAGCCTGGAGCAGAGCCAAGCCTCCTGCTCACTCTGTGACTGTAGCCATTTTTGTTGGGATTTATTTATCTTCTATAATTGAAACTTTGTGGCCTTAAACAGAGGCCAAGTCAGGCCAGGGCTGCAGAAATTTGGCTTCTTCCACCCCAGGGGGCAACTCAAGCCTCCTGCTCTCTCCAGCTCCTGGCTGCAGCCATTTTTGTTGGGATTTATTTATCTTCTATAATTGAAATTTTGTAGCCTTAAGCATAGGCCAAGGCAGGCTAGGGCAGGAGGAAAGCTTAGTTTCCTCTATTGCTGGGAAAACCCAAGCCTCCTGCTCTCTTCATGGCCACAGCCCTCTTGGTGGGTTAATTTGCATTTTCACTCCTGATTGGCCCGTGGGCATGCTCATGGGTGTAGCGGTGGTATGGTTAATTTGCATATCGCTCTTTTATTAGATAGGGTACTAAATTTCTTCTAGAGAATGGTAAAGTATGAGTCATATAAAAGTAAAGTATGAATCATGTATATTGACATGTTGGTCTCCCTCAACAGCTCCTTAAGCCAAAAGCTGAGTCTTCCTAGTATTTGCCTATTCTCAGCATCTAGAACTATGCCAGTGACATAGTAGGTGTTTGTTAAATATTGTTACATTTCCCCATCAGAAGACAAGGTTTTCTAATCTCATTTCCCTCTTCTGCTCATGCTTAAGGCATTTGTCTTGCTTTCTCTTTTAGTTAAGTATGAGTAAGGTAATCCCTATCTTACTTATAAATTACTCATGAAAATACTTAGGAAATTTATTATTTCCTAAAAAATTATGGTTTCCTTTATAATTAAGGCCTATAGTGCCTCACAGGAGATGTAGCTATACATCATAATTTGCACTATCGTGAGTTTCCAGGAAAATATTTATGTTCAGTGGAAAGTTTCCCTTTGCCTCTATGATTAAAATATGAGACACTGAATATAACTTTAATATTTAATTCTAATGTATTTTTTATGATGAGAGAAAAGGGTAAGAAAAATGAAATTAAGTATTGCTGCTTAGAAATTCTAAAAGTGCCCACTGGAAATGTGGGTCTCATTTTGAAGGTAAATGGCAGGTGTGTATGGCCATTTTCTTGGAAGAAGTAGTTACTTTCATGATTCTACCTTCAGTTCACATTTTTCACATAGGTTAACTCTAAACTTTCTAGCCCAAAATTTTCAGAATTTCCTTTCTTTGGTTTATCTACTTATCTATCTAAAATAAAATAAAACATTGAAGCAGCATATCTGTTTCAAAAATTAATATGCTTCTTCAGAATTTTGACTTTCCTAGAAATGTATTTTATTTTAAAATTAATTTAACATTTTTCACAATGTTTACATTTTAAACCATGTTTTTATTTGCTCTTGGCTAGGTCCTATTTGCCTGACTTGTCAATGATGGGTCTATTTTTGTATCAAAATATGTTTTGCCCGTGGGCCTACCCTATAATATGTGCCTATACTTACATTAAGACTTTTACATATTAGATTGGAATGTTTTTCTTTATAGAAAGCTGAGTCACTGTGGATATTTGTTTTACTTGAGTATCTTTTCCATCTCAATGCTTTGCCATCTCTAAAATGTAGAGTAATTGTATATATTTCAGGCCTGGAGAGTTTAGCAAATTTGTGCCACATCATATCAGTCTGAAAGTTTATCGGAATACAAGCAGGAAGCCATAAAAAAATGACCTGGTTTCTAGAATTCCACTCCAGGGTACACAAAGATATGTCTGCTCAAAGAAATAAGTTGAATGGCATATGAAGACTGACCTGAATGGGTCAGACCTGATTTATAAAGGAATTCCAAATGATAAGAATTCTGCTTGCTTCCTTCTGGCCTAACTCAACTGACAGAGTGAACAAGACAACTTGCACCTTAACTCAGAATCCCCTGAGTCACAATTACAGTCAGCAGCACAGCACAGCATAGCAACAGCCTGCCCCACATCCAGAGAAGAAATCGATGTTTTACATGACTCAGATTTTATTTTTGTATGACTCACACTTTACCTTTCTGTAGAAGAAATTTAGTATTTAATAGAATAAACTAGATTTTGGACCCTCCATATATGCATTAGTTTAGAATATTTAAAACTGCATGTGATAGAAATATTTTGGACCCTTCTATTTTTTGTTTTAAATATATATATGATGCAGAAGGTTTATATTCATGTGGTACCTGTGGTTGACTTTATTATTGCAGTTACTTTATTATCTTGCATTTTTCTTTTCTTTTTTTATTGTTTAAAGTGTTACAAATAGTAGTACATAGGTCTCCTTTCTTTTTTTCCCCTATTGACCTCCCCCACCACTTTCCCTACCTCCAGTACATGCTCTCAACTGCCCCCAGTGTCTTGTATCCATTGGCTATGCTTATATACATGCATACAAGTCCCTCCATTGATCTCTTACAGCCTCCCCCCCACACAACCTCCCCTGCCTTCCCGCTGTAGTATGACAGTCTGTTCTATGCTCCTTTGCCTCTGTCTCTGTCTTTT
>PVJN01003672.1:0-98280 GCA_004026805.1 Lasiurus borealis
GGGGAACTGTCATACTATTTTCCATAGCAGCTGCACCATTTTACATTTCAGCCAACAGTAGATAACATGTTTCTAACTCTTAAATTTGATTAACTGGTTTGCTGACCTGAAGTATATTAAAAGCAGTAAATTAGAAGGGATCAACAGGTAAAATAATAGCATGAAGTATCATCTAGAACTCTTGAATTACATGAATTCTAAGAAGTAAAATTAGTACTTTGTTAATACAATATTCAATAATAGATACTCTTAATGATACTCTGGAGATGTGATAAAAAAGATAAATGATGTTTGATTTCCATTGTAAAAGAGGTGGGCATCTATATTATTTTAGAAAAGAATCCATTGAAAGTCAATTATGTTAGTATTATTTTATTACTAAGCATTCCATGAAAAATGGTAAAATTATTCATAGGATTGATCTTTAAAGAGTTAATTTTAATTAATCTAGAAATGTCATTTATATGGAACTAGAGGTCTGGTGATGAAATTCGTGCATACAGGTGTGTGTCCCTTAGCCCAGCCTGCACCCTCTACAATCTGGGACCCCTCAAGGGATGTCCAACTGCCTGTTTAGGCCTGGTCCTGCCTTCCTAATTGCCCCTAACAGCTTCTGCTTGCCAGCCTGATCACCCCCTAACCGCTCCTCTGCCAGCCTGATTAATGCTTAACTGCTCCCCTGCCAGGCTGATTGCCCCTAACTGCCCTCCCCTGCAGGTCTGGTCGCCCCCAACTTCCCTCCTCTGCCAGCCTAGTCACCCCTAACTGCCCTCCCCTGCAGGATTGATTGCCCCCAATTGCCCTCCCTTGCAGGCCTGGTCCCTCCCAACTGCCCTCCCCTGCTAGCCTGCTCATCCACAACTGCCCTCCCTTGCGAGCCTGTTCCCTCTCAACTGCCCTCCCCTGCTAGCCATCTTGTGGTGCCCATATTTTGTCCACTTGGGGGAAGCTATCTTTGACCACATGGGGACAGTCATTTGTGTGTTGGAATGATGGTCAATTTGCATATTACTCTTTTATTAGATAGGATAGATGCACACACACCCTGGTGCATGGGTGGAAGCTGGCTGTTTGCCTTGAAAGTGTCCCAGATAAGAGTGGTAGATCCCTTGGGGCGTGGGGAGACCTGAGAAAGATGCCTATAGTGTTTTTCAGGCTGGCACTCCCCTCCCCCCGACCAGCAACCCAAGCAGAGGCCCTAGTACCTGGGATTTATTTATCTCTATAATTGAAACTTTATAGCATTGAGTGCAGGCCAGGGCAGTCCAGGGCTGCAAAAGCCTGGCTTCCTCCCTCCTGTTCTCTCCAGTTTCGTGGTTGCTGCCATTTTTGTTGAGATTTATTTATCTTCTATAATTGAAACTTTGTAGCATTGAGCAAAGGCCAGGGCAGGCCAGGGCTGCGGGAAGCTTGGCTTCCTCCATTGCTGGGGAAACACAAGCATCCTGCTCACTCCGTGGCTACAGCCATCTTGGTTGAGTTAATTTGCATACACACTCCTGATTGGCTTGTGGGCATGGCTTGTGGGCCTAGCAGATGTACAATCTGCATGTTTCTCTTTTATTAGTGTAGATGAAGCCCTTCCCTGTAATGCCACAATACTGGGACACTGCTATCCTATCTAATAAAAGACTAATATGCAAATTAACCATCACTCCTCTACACCACCAGCCATGCCCACCAGCCACACCCACCAGCCAATCAGGAGCAAGTATGCAAATTAACCCTAACCAAGATGGCTGTGGTCACAGAGATAGAGGAAGCCAAGCTTTCTGCAGTCCTGGCCTGCCTTGGCTTCCACTTAAGGCTACAATATTTCAATTATAGAAGATAAATAAATGGCCGTGGCCATGGAGCGAGCAGGAGGCTTGGTTCCACTCCAGGCTACAAAGTTTCAATTGTAGAACATAAATAAATCCCAAATACCAGGGCCTCCACTTGGGTTACTGGGGGGTGTGGCCAGCCTGCAAACCACCATAGGTCCCTTGCCAACGCTGCCCCAAACTGCAAGGAAATCCCCACCCTGCTCCAGGACATCCTTCAGGGCAAACCAGCAGACTCCCACCTGTGCACCAGGCCTCTAACCTATCTAATAGAAGAGTAATATGCAGCCAAAACCGTTTTGGCTCAGTGGATAGAGCATCGGCCTGCTGACTGAAGGGTCCCAGGTTCGATTTCGGTCAAGGGCATATATCTTGGTTGCACTCATATCCCCAGTAGGGGGCATGCAGGAGGCGGCTGATTGATGTCTCTCTCTCATTGATGTTTCTAACTCTCTATCCCTTTTCCTTCCTCTCTGTGAAGAATCAATAACATATATTAAAAAAAAGAGTAATATGCAGATTGACCATCATTCCAACACACAAGATGGCTGCCCCCATGTGATCAAAGATTCTGCCCCCATGTGGAGACAAGATGGCCACCACAAGATGGCCAGCAGGGGAGGGCAATTGGGAGGGACCAAGCCTACAAGGGAGGGCAGTTAGGGGTGACCAGACCCACAGAGGAGGGCAGTTAGGGGCAAACAGGCTGGCAGGGGAGCAGGTAAGCATCAATCAGGCTGGTAGGGGAGTCATTAGGGGATGATCAGGCTAGCAGGAAGAAGTAGTTAGGGGCATTCAGGTAGGCAGGCATGTGAGCAGTTGGGAGCCAGCAGTCCTGGATTGTGAGAGGGATGTCCAACTGCCCATTTAGGCCTGATCCCGTTGGGCAGTCAAACATTTCTTGAGAGGTCTCAGATTGGAGAGGGTGCAGGCTGGGCTGAGGGACACTTGCCTGTGCATGAATTTCATGCAACAGATCTCTAGTAATAAGCTAAAACAATATTTTAAGTTAATGGTGTTTGTGTGGTTGTGACATATTTACTGATTAGATTAGAAGAGAAAATCCACTTAGCTGGGGAAAATCTCATGAAGTTGAATATTAAAATGTGAAATGGTACTTGAGGGCAGAGATAAAATCAGTTTCAGGATACTATAGGATTCCTGAATTTGAATCCTATTACCTCTCATTTCATCTTTATTCAACCCAAATTTACAAACCAAATCCTTGATGAATAAAAATATAACAATTAATTTATGATTTGGTAGCATATATTGAACTGCCTATGTACAGACTACTAGGTATCTGAAGAAGTTAAGAGGTGACATATGTGTGCCCTGAGGAGGTCATGACATAGTTACGACACATAAGGGGTATTATTACAGTGTGTGCAGGACTGCACAGGGAAGAAATGAGTTCAGGAGTCAGGGAGAGATGTGTAGTCCATCCTGTGCAGGAGCTACTGTGCCCACCCCATCAATAGCTGACTAGCTGGCAGGCTTGTCAGGAGACATCACAGGCCAGGGCATGGCGGTGAGCACTGCCTGCAGAGCCAGAGGTTGCTAGGAGGGAAGGGTGATCTAGGAGTCAGGAATAATGTTCATCAGAAAGCTTGTTTGGGGGTTCAACAACAGAGTCTCAAGCCAGGGAGACATCAAGATTAGGGAGCCCAAAGTGACCTGACTTTGGAAGGTGTTGAAATTGAAAATGAACAAGCAATTAATAATTTAAATAGCAGAGAATCATTGATGGGTATGTGGGGAAGATCACAATGAGGCTCTAATTTCACATCTTGAATTGGGAAAATTCTGCTGTCATTTGGTTTGCTATACCTCTTGGTTCCTTTGTAAAATGGGTGTTATTATTCCAGATACATGGATGAGGAAACTGGGCAGTGAACCCACATCCCTTTCAGTTACATCAACACCAGGAGCTGAGCTGGGAGTGGAAATTATTTCCCTGGAGCTTTTTGCCACCAGGTGAGCCTTGATCCTGTAAAATAATTTTCCTTCCTAGAAAAAAAAAACTTGTTTTGAATAATGTATTTTGTTTTTTGTTTTAATTGGTATTGGATTGTGTGGACTGGACTGTAACTTGCACAAACATAGCTAATAAGAATCACAGGTTAAGTCCTGGCTGGAAGCTCAGTCGTTAAAGCATTGGTTCCTTATACCAACAGCAACACAGTCATGCTAGGGGCTAATACCTCAGTGACTTCACTGGATAAAACTTCTAGATTAAATACTAACAAGGAAACAGTGACTCTAAAAGATACACTGGATCAGTTGGATTTAATTCACATTTATAGAACATTTCACTCCAAAGTAGTGAAATATACATTCTGTAGAATATACATTCTTCTCAAGTACACATGGCTCATTCTCAAAGATAGACCACATATTAGGACACAAAACAAGTCTCTACAAGTTCAAAAAGATTGAAATCATATCAAGTATCTTCTCAGATCAAAATGGTATGAAATTAGAGATCAACTTCAGTAAAGACATTCAAACATATAAAGGCTAAATAGCATGCTATTAAATGATGAATGGATTATTACCAATGAGATCAAGCTAGACATTAAAAACTTCCTGGAAATAAATTAGTTCACTGCAACCTCAAATCTCTGAGACACATAAAAGCAGTCCTCAGACGGAAGTTTGTAATACTACAGTCTTACCTAAAAAAAAAATAAGAAAAATTATTAATGACCTATTTAATTCTACAACTTAAAGAACTAGAAAGATAACAACAAGAAAAGCCCTGATAAGTAGAAGGAAATAATAAAGAATGGAGCAGAGTTGAGTATCCAAGATGGCGGCATAGATAAACACCTACATTGCTGCCTCGCACAACAATTTCAAAACTACAACTAAAAGACAGAACGGACATCATCCAGAACCACAGGAAAGCTGACTGAGTGGAAATCTTACAACTAGAAGGAAAGAGAGGGGCACATCTCCAGTAGGGGGCATGCAGGAGGCAGCTGATCAATGTCTCTTTCTCATCGATGTTTCTAACTCTATCTCCCTTCCTCTCCGCAAAAAGTCAATAATATATATATAAAAGAATGGTGCAGAAATAAATGACATAGAGACTTAAAAAATACACACACAAAAAAATCAAACCAAGAGCTGATCCTTCCAAAAGAAAAAAACTGATGATCACTAGCCAGATTCATCAAGAAACAAAAAGAGAGGACCCAGATAAATAAAATCAGAAAAAAAAGTGGAGAAGTAACAATTGACACCACAGAAATAAAAAGGATTGTAAGAAAATACTATGAACAACTATATGCTAACAAGGTAGACAATGTGGGCAAAATGGACATTTTTTTTTTAAATACAATCTCCCAAAACTGAATTAGGAAGAATCAGAAAACCTGAATAGGCCAATAACAACTGATGAAATAGAAGAAGTAATAGAAAAAACTCCCAGCAAATAAAAGGTCTCATCCAAACAGCTTCACAGCAGAGTTATACCAAACATTCAAAGAACTAACATCTAAACTCCTCAAACTATTCTAAAATATCCAACAAGAATGGACACTTCCAAACTCTATCAGGCCAGCATTATCCCAGATCCAATATCAGATATTAGATAAAAACACTATAAAGAAAGAGAACTACAGGTCAATATACCTGATGAACATAGATGCTAAAATACTCAACAAATTATTGTCAAATCGACCCTAACTGGTTTTGCTCAGTGGATAGAGTGTTGGCCTGCACACTCAAGAGTCTCTGGTTCTATTCTGGTCAAGGGCATGTACTTTGGTTGTGGGCACATACCTAGTGGGGTGTGTGCAGGAGACAGTTGATCAATGTTTCTCTCTCATTGATGTTTCTAACTCTCTATCCCTCTCCCTACCTCCCTATAAAAAAACGATAATATATATTTTTAAAAATATTGTCAAATTGAATCCAGCAATATAGTAAAAAGATCATATATCATGACCAAGTGAGATTTATTCCAGGGATGAAAGGCTGATACAATATTTGCAAATCAATAAATGTGATACATCACATAAGCAAATTGAAAGACAAAAATCACATGGTCATATCATAGTCAAAATATAAACAGTAGACAAAATATAACACCTGCCTCTTTAATTTTTATTTTTTTATTTAATAAATCTTTATTGTTTGGATTATTACAATTGTTCCTCTTGCCCCCCTCCCCCATAGCTCCCCTCTATCTGGCTCATACCTCTCTCTCTCTGTTCTTACCTCCCCCCACTCCATTGTCCTCATCCATAGGTGTATGATTTTTTTCCAATCTCTCCTTGCACCCCCCTCAACCTTCTTCCATTGAGAATTGTCAGTCCACTCTCTTTCTATGCCCTTGAATCTATTTTATTCACCAGTTTAAGTATTCATCAAATTTTTAATTCACTTGATTTTTAGACTCACTTGTTGATAGTTGTGTATTTGTTGTTCATAATTTTTATCTTTACCTTTTTCTTCTTTTCCTCTTAAAGAGTACCCTTCAACATTTCATATATTACTTGTTTGGTGTTGATAAACTCCTTTAATTTTTTCTTCTCTCTGAAGCTCTTTATCTGACCTTCAATTCTGAATGATGACTTTGCTGGGTAGAGTAATCTTGGTGGTAGGTTTTTGCTACTCATCACTTAGAATATTTCTTACCACTCCCATCTGACCTACATAGTTTCTGTTGAGAAATCAGCTGACAATCATACGGGTGCTCCCTTGTAGGTAATGAACTGTTTTTCTCTTGCTTCTTTTAATATTCTCTCTTTGTCTTTTGCTCTTGTTATTTTAATTAGGATGTGTCTTGGTGTGGTCCCCTTCTTTCAATTCCTTTTATTTGGGGTTCTGTGCATTTCCTGGACTTGTAAGTCTATTTCTTTCACCAGATGTGAGAAGTTTTCAGTAATTATTTATTTAAATAGGTTTTCAGTATCTTGCTCTCTCTCTTCTTCTGGCACCCCCACAATTCTGATGTTGGTACGTTTGAAATTGTGCCAGAAGCTCCTTACATTATCTTCACATTTTTGGATTCTTTTTTTTTTCTTTATCTTTTCCAGTTGAATGTTTTCTGCTTCTTTGCATTTCAAATTTTTAACTTGATTCTTGCCTTCCTCTAGTCTGCTATTAGGTCTCTGTGTAATATTTTTTATTTCAGTCAGTGTATGTTTAATTTCTAGTTGGTCCTTTTTCATCTCCTCTTGGATCTCACTAAATTTATTGACCTTTTCTAGGAAATTCTTGAAAAACCTTATAACTGTGGTTTTGAACTCTACATCCAGTCATTTATTTTCCTCTATTTCTTTCATTTGTGATCTATTCCTTTGTCTTTGCATTTTCACTATGCCAGTAGAACTTCTGTGCTGGAATCAGCCTTATGACGCAACACTTGCAAAACTGCAAAAGCCTCTCTGTTCAACTTGGGTGGGGTGGAGTCTCAGGGATAAGAAGAGACTTGGCTTCTAGTCAGCCCCTCCCTATGTGGCCCCTGGGTCTCAAGTGTCTCTCGGTAATTGATGTAGCCCTTTCTGTGCACTCACATGCTTGCCTCCAGACCTCTGTCTTTCCAGTTCCCTTGTGCTCTGGGACCTGTATGAGACTGGGTCCCTCTGGGTCTCACCCGAAACTGGGGTTCAATGTAGATATAAGTGGTGCAATTGGGAGGCTCTGTCTCCCGCCCACTAGAGAAAGCCAGCAGTACAATTGGCAATCCATCTTCTCTGCGTGCATTGGTATGCACGCCCCAGACTTCTGCCCTTTTGCGGCTCCCCTAAATTTCTATACACTCTTCCATTTTCACATTCCAGACTCCCCCCATATGAGTCTCGCCCAGAGCTGAGGTTCAATGCAGTAGAATAAGGGGTTCAGTGCTATCATGAGTCTCCATCTGCCTCCCACCAGAGGAAGCCTGTTAGGCACACAGGTGCCCGTCCTCTCCACGTGCATATCTCCATAGTTTAGCTTTTTGCAGCTCCTCTCAGTCTTCGTGAGCCCCTCTCTTTTTTCTATTGTAGAATTTCCACTCAGCCAGCTTGCCTGTGGTTCTGGATGATGTCCATTCTGTAGTTTTGAAATTGTTGTGCAAGCAGAAATTTAGGTGTTCACCTATGCTGCCGTCTTGGTTTCTCCTCCTCTGTATAATATTTTTTTTTATTTCTAATCAGTGTATGTTAATTTTTAGTTGGTCCTTTTTTATCTTCTCTTGGGTCTTGCTAAATTTATCCATCTGTTATACGAAATTCTTTTTTTTTAAATATATTTTATTCATTTTTCACAGAGAGGAAATGAGAGGGATAGAAAGTCAGAAACATCGATGAGAGAGAGACATTGATCAGCCGCCTCCTGCACACCCAACACTGGAGATGTGCCCACAAGCAAGGTACATGCCCCTGACCAGAATCGAACCTGGGACCCTTCAGTCCGCAAGCCGACGCTCTATCCACTGAGCCAAACCAGTCTCGGCTGTTATAGGAAATTCTTGAAAAACCCTACAACCATGGTTTTGAATGCTATATCCAGTCATTTGTTTTCCTCCATTTCTTTTGTTTGTGTCTGTTTTTTTGTCTCTGAATTTCACTGCTTCCCTGAGTTGGTAGAGTAGTTTTGTGCGCTAGGTGTCCTATAGGGCCCAGTAGCTCTGCCTCCCCAGTTACCTAAGGTAGAAATTCTTGGTGCACCCTTTTGTGGACTGTGTCTATAGCCTTGTTGTAGTTAAGTCTTAATTGTTGTTGGTATCACTGGGGGGAATTGACCTCCAGACCAATTGGCTGTGAAGATCAGCTGTTTCTATGCCAGGAGAACTTCTGTGCTGGAATCAGCCTTATGATACAAGACTTGCAAAACTGCAACAGCCTCTGTGTTCAGCTTGGATGGGGCAGAGTCTCAGGGCTGAGCAGACAGCCTTGGCTTCCCATCAGCCCTGCCCTATGAGGCTCTGGGTGTCAGTGTCCCTTGGTAATTGCTGCAGCCCTCTCTGTGTACTCGTGCCTCCAGACTTCTGCCTTTCCAGCTCCCCTGAGTTTCCATGCACTCTGGGCCCCGTTTGAGTCTGGGTCCCCAGGGTCTCACCCTAAACTAGGGTTCAGTGCAGTTGCAATTGGAGTTCAGTGCAGTAGGAAGGTTAAGTCTTCATCCTGCTAGAGAAAGCCAGAATCACAATCAGCAGTAACTCCTCTCTTTGTGTACCTGCGTGCACCTCCAGACCTCTGCCTCATGCAGCTTCCCTAAGTTTCTGTGCACTCCTCCCTTTTCACGATAATCCAGACTCCCCCAATATGAGTCTTGCCTGGAACTGGGGTTCAGTGCAGTCAGGAGTTTCCGTCTACCTCCCGCTAGAGGAAACCAGCCAGCCATTCCATCGCCTGTCCTCTCCACTTGTGTGTCTCTGTACCTCAGCTTTTTGCAGCTCCTCTGAGTCTCTATGAGCCTCTCTCTTTCCATCTAGATGTAGAATTTCCACTCAGCCAGCCTTCCTGTGGTTCTGGATGATGTCTGTTCTGTCTTTTAGCTGTAGTTTTGAAATTGGTGTGGAGGTAGCAGTTTAGAAGTTCACCTATGCCGCCATGTTGGTTTCTCTCTCAAAAATTATTTTAAATGTAATGGATTAAATATTTCAATGAAAAGATATAGGGTGGGGAGAATCCAAAATGGCGGCATAGGTAAACACCTACAGTGCTGCCTCGCAAAACAATTTCAAAACTACAACTAAAAGACAGAATGGACATCATCCAGAACCACAGGAAAGCTGGCTGAGTGGAAATTCTATAACTACAAGGAAAGAGAGGGACTTACAGAGACCCAGAGGAGCTGCAAAAAGCTGAGATACGGAAACGTGCACATGGAGAGAGCGGGTACCGGAGAACCTGGCTGGCTTTCTCTGGCGGGAGGGAGACGGAGACTCTCAAAGGCATTGAACCCCTTATCCTACGACACTAAACCCCAGATCCAGCTGAAACTCATAAGGGGGGAGTTTGGACTGTGAAAACGGAGAAGTGCACAGAAATTTAGGGGGGTCACAAAAGATCAGAAGTCCGGTGGCGCGCATGGCACTGCACACAGAAGACCGACTGCTGATTATGCCACTGGCTTTCACGAGTCGGTGGTAGACAGACCCTCCCAACTGTGCCACTTCTAACTCCACTGGACCCCAGTATCGGGCGAAACACTGGGAACACAGACTCATCTGGTCCTGGAGCGCAGGGGAGCCAGAGGGTCAGCGGTCTAGAGGCACTGAGAGAGAGCACACGCGCATGCACAGGAACCACTACAGAGATTACCCAGTCACGTGAGACTCAGGGGCTGTGGAGGGCAGGGCCGACAGGAAGGAAGGAGGTCTTTTAAGCCCTGAGACTCCACCCATCCCAACCTCAACAGAAAGGCTTTTGCAGTTTTACAAATCTTGTATCATAAGGCTGGATCCAATACAGAAGTTCTCCTGGCATAGTGAAAATGCCGACACAAGGGAAGAGATCACAAACAAAAGAAATGGAGGAAAACAAATGACTGGATATATATTTCAAAACCACGTTTATAAGGTTTTTCAAGAATATCCTAGAAAAGTTGGATAAAGTTAGAGAGACCCAAGAGGAGATGAAAATGAATCAACTAGAGATAGAAAAGATCCAACTAGAGATGGAAAAGGACCAACTAGAGATGAAAAAGGACCAACTAGAAATTAAACATACACTGACTGAAATAAAAAATATTATAGAGACCTAACAGCAGACTAGAGGAAGGCAAGAATCAAGTCAAAAATTTGCAATATAAAGAATCAGAAAACACTCAATGGATAAGCAAGAAGAAAAAAGATTCCAAAAATGTGAAGATAATGTAGGGAGCTTTTGGGACAGCTTCCAGCATACCAACATCAGAATTGTGGGGATGCCAGAAGAAGAGAGAGAGTAAGATACTGAAAACCTATTTAAAGAAATAATCACTGAAAATTTCCCATATCTGGTAAAAGAAATAGACTTACAAATCCAGGAAGCACACAGAACCTCATATAAAAGGAATCCAAAGAAGACTACACCAAGACACATCATAATTAAAATACTAAGAGCAAAAGACAAAGAGAGAATATTGAAAGCAGCAAGAGAAAAACAGTTCATTTCCTACAAGGGAGCACCCATACAACTGTCAACTGATTTCTCAACAGAAATGATGCAGGCCAGATGGGAGTGGCAAGAAATATTCAAAGTGATGAATAGCAAGAATCTACAACCAAGAATACCCTATCTAGCAAAGCTAACATTCAGAATTGAAGGGCAGATAAAGAGCTTCACAGATAAGAAAAAGCTAAAGGAGTTCATCAACTCCAAACCAGTATTATATGAAATGCTGAAAGGTACTCTTTTAGAAGAGGAAGAAGAATAAGGTAAAAGACAAAAAATTATGAAGAACAAATACCTATCAACAAGTGAATCTAAAAATTAAGTGAATTAAAAATTTGATCAACAGAATAAACTGGTGAATATAATAGAATCAGGAGCACAGAAAGGAAGTGGACTGATAATTCTCAGGATGAAAGGTTTTATGGGTGTACAGGGAGAGATTGGACAAAAATCATACACCTATGGATGAGGTCAACGGGAGGGAGGTAAGGGTAGAGGGAAGCGTGGGAGTTGGGTGGAAGGGTGCTATGGAAGGGAAAAAAGAGAAACAAATGTAATAATCTGAACAATAAAGATTTAATTAAAAAATAAAATAAAATAAATCTTAAAAGACATAGGGTGGCTAAATGGGTAAGAAAACAAGACCCATACATATGCTGCCTACAAGAAACCAACTTTAGATTAAAAGAGACACACAGATCTAAAGTAAATAGATAGAAAATGGTATCTCATGAAAATGGAAACAAGAAAAGCTGCAGTAGAAATACTTATTTCAGACAAAATATATTTCAAAACAAGAGACAAAACAGGAGTCAGCATTTCTAATTCTGAGTATATATCTGAAGAAACCAAAAGAGCTAATCTGAAAAGACAGATGTATCCTTATTGTCATTGAAGCATTGTTTACAATATGCAAGAAATGCAGGTAACCTAAGTTTTCATCATAGATAAATAAAGTGGTACACATATGCAATGCAATATGACTCAGTCATAAAATGAGAATGAAATTTTTTTAAAATATATTTTATTGATTTTTTTACAGAGAGAAAGGGAGAAGGATAAAGAGTTAGAAACATCAGTGGGAGAGATACACCAATCAGCTGCCTCCTGCACACCCCCCACTGGGATATGCCCGAAACCAGGATACATGCCCTTGACCGGAATCAAACCCAGGATCCTTCAGTCCGCAGGCCAATGCTCAATCCACTGAGCCAAACCGGTCTCAGCGAGAATGAAATCTTGATATCTCAGCACACATGGATGGAACTAGAAGGTATTATGCTGACTGAAATAAGTCAGACAGAGAAAGAGAAATACTGTATGATTTCACTTATATGTGGAATCCTAAAACAAAGAAGCTGAACAGAAACAGACTCATAGATACAGATAACCTTTTTTTAAAATATATATTTTTATTGATTTTTTACAGAGAGAAAGGGAGACGGATAGAGAGTCAGAAACATTGATGAGAGAGACATTGATCACAGATAACCTTTTGATAGTTGACAGATGTGAGGGGGATGGGTTGAAAGGTGAAGGGATTAAGAAGTACACACTGAAAGTTATAAAATAATTGTGGGGATTTAAAGTACAGCATAGGGAATGTAGTCAATAATATTACAATAATTATGTATGATGTCAGATGGGTACTACACTTATGGGGAAATCACTTTATAAGTCATATAAGTATCTAATCACTATTTTTTAATACCTGAAATGATGTAATATTGAATATCAACTGTAACTGAAAAATAAAAATTATTTTTATAAAGAAGAAAAAATTACAGCAAGGAAATATGTGCAGAGATGACTTCTGAATGAGTGGATTATAAAATTAAATAAATAAAATTAACTATCAATGTTGCTTCTAATATCTTCAACTTTTCGAGTAACTATTTTGGCCCAAAAGTTAATAGTGCTAAAGCAGTTTATGTTCTTTGGTCACATTTCTTTGCCTTCTGAGATAAAATATGATTTAATTAATTCACCATTGGTAAATGTCATTCTTCGTTTAAAAAAAAAAGCCATTTGTTAACTCACTTAACGTGTGTGTGTGTGTGTGTGTGTGTGTGTGTATGAGTGTGTGTGTGTGTGTGTAAAAATACTGCTGTGTTGAAGTATTTCTGCTAGTTTTAGCACTGCTGTAATAACATTTTATAATAAATTTGTCATCTAAATTGATAACAAAATCCATACTCCATTCCATTGTGTCTTAAAAGTGTAATATTTAAAGTTTATTTTTATGTTCATTTTTTAAATTTTGACATGATGAAAATGGACTGATAATAAGAATTATAACATGTCACCGAAACCGGTTTGGCTCAGTGGATAGAGCGTCGGCCTGCAGACTAAAGGGTCCCAGGTTCGATTCCAGTCAAGGGCATGTACCTTGGTTGTGGGCACATACCCAGTGGGGGGCGTGCAAGAGGCAGCTGATCGATGTCTCTCTCTCATCAATGTTTCTAATTCTCTATCCTTCTCCCTTCCTCTCTGTAAAAAATTAATAAAATATATTTTAAAAAATAATTATAAAATGTCATGTTAAGGTGACATACATGGCACTCAAAATTCTGTTTTACTTTCTTAAGTAAAATAGATGAGAAAAACCTGGTGTCCCTACTTTTTATGAAAGCTGGTGATATGCTTGGGAACTATACACAATAAACATCTTAACAATTGGAATACCAGAAATATATTGAGAACATTAGTAGATGCAGATATATGACAATGAAGATAATAGTGTGGAGGAATAATTTGGGGCATAATATGTACTAATCTGTTTATTTTCTTGCAAAAGAATTTTGGTTGTCAGATTTCTAGGTCATGTCTGTTGTTACTTATTAAACTTATATTTGCAATTTTTGTGCTTAAATCATTCATTTCCTTGGAGGTATTTTCCTGTAGTCACTCCCCTGTATTCTGGATCTTGATGCTTGTGCAGCCAGAGCTAAAAACCATAGAAAAATGAAAGGACAATGCCAAAGGACTCAAGGTACTAATCCCAGACCTGGCTTCAAATGATGATTTGAAGATGGAGAAGGGCATTTTGTCATTAAAGTGAGGTACATGGTTGCTTTAATTTATCTAATTTTTTTTTAGTAGCTACAGAGAAAACATCTTGTATTTTTCCAGAGGATGGTGCTCCAAAGCATATGTATAACTTCTAAGAATCTGGATCACTGGATAGGTCTACTGGGCTGGTTAAAGTTGAGGCAGCCCCACTCTTCACATTCTACAAGTATAATTATTTTATTTTATTTTATTTTTTAAAAATATATTTTCATTAATTTCAGAGAGGGAGGAAGAGATAGAAACATCCGTGATGAGAGAGAATCATTTATTGTCTGCTTCCTGCACATCTCCTACTGGGGATTGAGCCCACAACCTGGGCATGTGCCCTTGACTAGAATCAAACCCAGGATCCTTCAGTCCATAGGCTGGCTCTAAATCTGCTGAGCCAAAACAGATATGGCTATAATGATTTTAAAAAATGAAAATGCCACAAGCCATCTTTGGGTGGTTAAGAAAAAGAAAAGATGACATATTTTTAAAAAGCAAGATAAGAATTATATATGGAAAATCAATAAAAAGATGGCAGCATATGTGCACACCTAAAGTGCTGCCTCGCACAACACTTTCAAAACTACACCTAAAAGACAGAACAGACATCATCCAGAACCACACAACAGCTGGGCTGAGTGGAAATTCTACAACTAGAAGGAAAGAGAGGGGCTCACAGAGACTCAGAGAAGTTGAAAAAGCTGAGGAATGAAGACATGCACTTGGAAAAGATAAGTGGTGGAGTGCCTGGCTGGCTTCCTCTAGCAGGAGGGAGACAGAAACTCCAAACTGCACTGAACCCCAGTTCTGACTGCACAGAACCCCAGTTCTGGGCAAGACTCATCTAGAGAGAGTCTGGACTGTTGGAAAAGGGAAGAATGCATGGAAATTCAGGGGAACTGTGAAAAGCAGAGGTCTGAAGGTGCGAGCAAGAGTGCACGCAGAGGATTGATGGCTGATGATGCTGCTGGCTTTCTCTAGCGGGAGGAAGATGAAACCTGATTATACTGAATTCCAGTTCTGACTGTACTGAACCCCAGTTTCAGGCGAGACCCTGGGGACCCAGACTCATATGGGTCCCCAGAGTGCATGGAAACTCAGGGGAGCCGTGAAAGGCAGAGGTCTGGAGGCATGAGAGCGTGAGTGTGCATAGATAGGCCTGCAGAAATTACTGAGGGACACTGATGCCCAGTGCCTCATAGGGCAGGGCTAATAGAAAGCCTAGGCTGTCTGCTCAGCCCTGATACTCCGCCTCATCCAAGCGGAACACAGAGGCTGTTGCAGTTTTGCAAGTCTTGTATATAAGACTGACTCCAGCACAGAAGTTCTTCTGGAATAGAAACAGCTGATCCTCATAGCCAATTGGCCTGGAGATCAATTCCCCCCAGTGATACCAACAACAATCAAGACTTAACTACAACAAGGCTGTACACACAGTCCACAAAAGGGTGCACCAAGAATTTCCACCTCAGGTAACTGGGGAGGAGCCCCTGGGTCATATAGGACAACTAGCACACAAAGCTACTTTACCAACTCAGGGAAGCAGCAAAAATTCAGAGATAAAGAAACATATCGCAAACAAAAGAAATGGAGGAAAACAAACAACTGAATATAGAGTTCAAAACTATAGTTACAAGGTTTTTCGAGAATTTCCTAGAAAGGGATGATAAATTTAACAAGACCCTTGAGAATATGAAAAAAAAACAACTAGAAATTAAATATACACTGACTGAAATAAAAAAATATTATACAGAGACCTAATAGCAGACTAGAGGAAGGCAAGAATCAAGTTAAAAATTTGAAATGCATAAAAGCAGAAAACACTCAACTGGAAAAGGAAGAAGAAAAAAGAATCGAAAAATGTGAAGATAATGTAAGGAGCCTCTGGGACAACTTCAAGCATACCAACATCAGAATTATGGGGGTGCCAGAAGAAAGAGAGAGCAAGATACTGAAAGCCTATTTGAAGAAATAGTGACTGAAAACTTCTCACATCTGGTGAAAGAAATAAACTTACAAGTCCAGGAAGTACACAGAACCCCATATAAAAGGAATCCAAAGAGGATCACACCAAGACACATCATAATTAAGATACCAAGAGCAAAAGACAAAGAAAGAATATTAAAAGCAGGAAGAGAAAAACAGTTAATTACCTACAAGGGGCACCCATATGATTGTCGGCTGATTTCTAAACAGAAACGATGCAGGCCAGAAGGAAGTGGCAAGAAATAGTCAAAGTGATGAACAGCAGGAACCTACAACCAAGATTACTTTACCCAGCAAAGCTATCATTCCAAATTGAAGGTCAGATAAAAAGCTTCACAGATAAGAAAAAGCTAAATGACTTCATCAACACCGAGCCAGTATTATATGAAATGCTGAAAGGTACTCTTTAAAAGAGGAAGAAGAAGAAAAAGGTAAAGATAAAAATTATGAACAACAAATACATATCTATCAACAAGTGAATCTAAAAATCTAGTGAATAAAGAATCTGATGAACAGAATAAACTGGTGAATATAATAGAATCAGTGGCATAGAAAGGGAGTGGAATGACAATTCTTGGGGGTAAAGAGATGAGGGGAGTGCAGGGAGAGACTGGACAAAAATCGTAAACCTATGAGGATCGGGGTGGATGGTAAAAGCAGAGGGAGGGTTGGGAACCTGGTGGAGGGGAGCTATCGGGGAAAAAAGGAAGAACAATTGTAATAATCTGACCAATAAAGATTTATTAAATTAAAAATATATATATTCAATTATACTAGCATATACTTTGATATGCTTATGTATAAGTGAAATGAATGATAGGAATAATATGAGAGATGAGAGGGGAGAATTAGAAATATTTTGATAATATTAGGTACTTGTACTGCATTTGAGATTGTGTATTGTTTTCTGAAAGTAGATTTGGATTAGTTTCAAATGTGTATTGCAAACTCCAGAGCAATCACTAAAAAGTTTAAAAAGTATAATTATATATTAAATATGAAAATGGAATCATAAAATGCTCAACTAAAATCACAAAGAACAGCAAAAGTGAGAAAAAGATAAAAACAGGAATAAAGAACATGGGCTACAAATAGGAAACACTAATGAATATTATATATATATAATTAATAATTATATAAAATTAATCATCAGATATATGTAATATAATAATTAATTATGTTAATAGTACATTAAAATCACTAGTCCAAATAGACCATTTAGAAGACAGATGATCAGAGTAGGAAAAAGATTAAAAAAATGAGAAGACAGATTTATCAGACTATAATATAAAATAAGGAATGAGGTTCAAGTGGTTGTGGAGTAGGTGAGTCTTTCTTGCAACTCATCCCACGGCCAGACTGGAAATATCACTAAATTGCGGAACATTCACCTGCAATTATCAATTGAGGAATAGCTGAAGAGTGACTTTATACAAAGAAGAGCAGAAACCACCTGGAGACTGGTAGAAAGGGTGGGACCGTGAGAAGGGCAGGCCTAACTTCTATGGGCAGCAGGTCCAGAATGAGGAGGAATGGCTTGGATTTGGGGGGTTTTCCCTGAGAGGAGTGAGGCCCTGATTCCAGGTTGGGCTCCCTAGCCTGGAGCATCAGAGCCAAAATAGCAGCCCATGTAACACCCAGCTGTGAATGGTACTGGGGCTTCTATCTGCAAGGGAGAGAAGGAGCCTGTCAGAGATAAGGTCACTTTTTAAAAAAAATATGCATTGAAGCTTTTTAAAAATATATTTTTATTGATTTCAGAGAGGAATGGAGAGAGAGAGAGATAGAAACATCCATGATGAGAAAGAATCATGAATCAGCTGCCTCCTACAAATCCCTCAATGGGGATCAAGCCCACAACCCGGGCATGTGCCCTTGACTGGAATTGAACCTGAAATCCTTTGGTTTGCAGGCCAATGCTCTATCCCCTGAGCCAAACTGGTCATGGTTAGTCACTTTTTAAAAAAACAAATACCAGAACATAGGATTTTTTAAAAATATATATTTTATTGATTTTTTACAGAGAGGAAGGGAGATAGATAGAAAGTCAGAAACATCGATGGGAGAGAGACATCGATCAGCCGCCTCCTGCACGCCCCACAGTGGAGATGTGCCCGCAAGCAAGGTACATGCCCCCGACCGGAATCGAACCTGGGACCTTTCAGTCCACAGGCCGACGCTCTATCCACTGAGCCAAACTGGTCTCGGCCAGAACATAGGATTTTTATTTGCACCAACTGGCCCCCAGCTTTAGTGAAGAGAGGGTAATGTGGACTGAAGTTGTCAGAGGAGAAGCAGGGTGGGAGGCAGTGGGATGAAAGTGGTGGCTGGGAGACCTGTGCTCAGTCAAACCCACTTTCCCTGAGAGGCACGCCCCTCCCAGAAGCAATAGCCTGGTGAAAGGCAAATACCCAGCTTTCAGGAATACAGCTCACCCCACCTAGAGGAATATTGCTTTCCCTACCCTGTATCTTGACCACAGTTGAGGAGGCAGCAGCAGAAGCCAAGCCTACAGGTATGGAAGTCTCAGGCTGTGTCAGTAACTGGCTCTGGGGTTGGGGACTAACATGCTGAAATAACCTCCACTTTTTTTTTTTGTTTGTTTGCTTGTTTCTTGAATTATTTTCTTTATTTTTTCTTTTTTTATTACTTTGTTAATAATTTTTCTTTTCTTTTTTCTTATTCTTGTCTCTTTTCTTTTTCTTGATTTTCTTTTCTTTTGTGGTTGTATTTGTTTTAGGGGATCTTTTGTATATGTTGTTTTGTTTCACTTTATTCTATCAGCACCTACACAACAGTTCACACAACATGGACGGGGTTGAGCCTCTCAGTCAGCCAGCTTGAGGGGAGATCCAAAGCATGAATGGAACAACACAATCAAGACCCAATTACAACAGATGGTTCCAAATAACTAGCATAAGGAACATTCCTAGAACATACAGCTCAAGAGATCAAAGAAACTGCACCACTGGGTCCCACAGAACATATACTATATAAGGTCAAGCCACAAAGCCTGGGAGGCATAGCAGTTTTATCTAATACAAAGAAAAAAAAACATCACAAAGAGACAACAAAAATGGGGAGACAAAAAACAAAAAACAAAAACCCAAAAGAGTCTCCAGAAAAAGAGTTAAAAGAAATGAAGGGAGGCAATTTATCAGGTATAGAGTTCAAAGTAAAGATTATAAGGATGTTCCAGGAACTTAGTGACAATTCTAAGGAACTTAGTGACAACTACAATAGCATTAAAAAAAAAAAATAGAGACCATGAACAAGAACAAGGTGGAAACAAAGAATATCTGACATCAAGAATACACTGTAAGTAATTAAAAGTAGATTGGAGATGCAAAGGATCGAGTCAGTGATTTGGAAGACAAAGCAGAAGAAACATCCAATTAGAGCAGCAAAAAGAAAAAAAGAATTAAAAAGCAGGAGGATAGTTTAAGGGAACTTCAGGAAACATGAAATGTAACAACATCCACATCATATGGGTTTCTGAAGAGGAAGAAAGTGAGCAAGAAATAGAGAACCTGTTTAAAGAAATAATGACAGAAACCTTCTTTAACCTGATGAAGAAAAATGTCACAGAAGTTCAGGAAGCACAGAGAGTTCCAATCAAGATGAACCCAAAGAGACCCACACCAACACATATCATAAAATGACAAACATTAAAGACAAAGAAAAAATCTTGAAGGCAGGAAGAGGGAGACAGAAAGTTACCTACATGGAGTTACCATTAAACTGTCAGCTGATTTGTCAATTGAAACACTGCAGGCCAAAAGGAATTGGTGTGAAATATTCAAAGTAATGCAAATTAAGGACCTGAATTCAAGACTATGCATCCAGCTAGGCAATTAAGAAAAAGGAGGAGGGGCTAACAGAGTACATTACAATCAAACCAACATTGCAAGAAATGTTAAAGGTACTGCTATAAGAAAAAGAAGAAATCAAAAGCGAGAGAGAAATATAGTTATTAAGGAAAAATGGCAATAAATAAATAAATACCTATCAATAATAACCTTAAATATTAATGGACTAAATGCTCTAATCAAAAGACATAGGGTAGTTGAATGGGTAAGAAAACATGACCCATATATATGTTGTCTAAAAGAGTCCTACCTGAGAACAAAAGATTCATACAAACTGAAAGTGAAAGGATGGAAAAAATATTTCATGCAAATGGAAATGAAAAAAGGGTCAGATAGCAATACTCATACTGACAAAATAGACTTCAAAACAAATGCCATAAGAGACAAAGAAGGTCACTATATCATACTAAAGGGATCGATTCAATAAGAAAATATAACCCCTGTAAACATATATGCACCCAATAGCATGTTATTAAGCAAAGGAAAAAAATAAACAAATGGGACCACATCAAACTTAAAAGCTTTGCACAGTAAAAGAAACATAAAAAAACTGAAGAGCGAACTCATTGTATGGAAGAACATATTCACCAATTATATAAGGGTTAATTTCCAAAATATACAAAGAAGACATACAACTCAACACCAGGAAGACAATCCAATAAAGAAAATAGACAAAGAACCTGAAAAGACAATTCTCCAAAAAGAACGTACAAATGGCCAATAGACATATGAAAAAAAAGCTCAATGTTACTAATCATGAGAGGTGCAAATTAAAATTATGACGAGGTCTCATATCACATCTGTCAGAATGACAACTATCAATAAATCAACAAGCCACAAGTACTAATGAGGATGTAGAGAAAAGGGAACCCTAGAATATGGCTGGTGGGTATATATGGAACAGAATGACACACCTCAGAAAGGAGGAGGATAGAGGGGATAAGAAGAGATTAATCAAAGAACATATGTGCATAACCCATAGACATGGATAATGTTATGTGGAGAAGACGGGGTGAATCGGGGGCTAGGTGGAGATGCACAAAGGTGGAGAAAATTGGGACTCTCTATAATACTGTCATCAATCAATAAATAAAAATTTTAAATGAGAAATGATCAGACCCAGCAGGCAGATAATGAGTAAGGACATAGTTGAACTCAACAACAGCATCACTTAAATGAATATAATTGAAATCTATGGACCACTTCATCCAATAAGAGCAAATTACAGATTCTTTTCAATCTCATATGGATCCTTCACCAAGAAAGACCACATTCTGGGCCATAAACCATATGTTAACAAATTTAAAAGAATAGAAACCATGCAATACCTGCTCTCAGATCCCAGTGAAATTAAACTAGAAATCTGTAGCAGAAAAATATCTGGAAAATCCCTAAATACTTGGAGACTAAAAACACATTTTTAAACACATTTAAAATAAGAAATATAAAGAAAATTACAAAACATTTTTAGTTAAATGAAAGTGAAAATATATGATATCAAATATATGACATATAGCAAAATCAGTACTCAGAGAGAAAATTATAGTCTTAAATGCATTTATTAGAAGAGAGTAAAGATCTAAAATCACCCAAGCTTTTATCTTAGGAAGTTAGAAAAAGAAGGGCAAATTAAATCCAAATTATACAGAAGAAAAGAAATAATAAAATTGTAAACAGTTAATCAATAGGGAAAATAAAAAAATCATTAAGCCTCTAAACCGGCTAAGAAAAAAAATTATTATTATCACTAATATGTTAATGAAAAAAGGGACATATATGAACAACTCTATATCCACAAACTTGATAACAGATAAAATGAACCAATTCTTCAAAAGATGCAATGTGTCAAAACTCAATTTGAATAGGCTTGTATCAAATAAATTGAATCAATATAATTAATAACCTTTCAGAGGAGAAAGCACCAGGCCCAAATGGCTTCACAGGTGAATTCTTTTAAATATTTAAGTGAAAAGTTATACCAATTATCTACAATCTCTTTCAGAGAGTAGAAACAAGAGGAATACTTCCTAATTCATTTTTTGAGACCAAAGAATGTTACTTTAATATCAAATTCAGACAAAGACATTACAAGAAAAGAAAATTACAAACCATGATCTGTCATAAACACAGATGCAACATCCTCAACAAAATATAAGGAAATAGAATCCAACAATATGTAAAAAATTATATGCCATGACCAAGTGTGATTTATCCCAGGTGTACAAGGCTAGTTCAACATTTGAAAATTAGTTAATGTAATGCATCATATTAAAAAGCTAAAAAAGAAAAATCACAAAATAATCACTAAATCACATTAATAGATACAGAAACATATGACAAAACCCAACACCATTCATAACTAGGAAGTAGATGAATGACCTTATCTTGATAAGGAATGTCTACAAAAAACTATTCCTAACATTTTACTTAAAGTGAGAAATTCTGAAGCTTTCTCAATAAGATCAGAAACAATGCAAGGATGTTGCCTCTCACTGCTACTTGTCAGCATCTTACTGGAAGTTCTAAGCTAATTCAATAAAACAAGAAAAGGAAAAAAAAAGGACATACAGATTGAAAAGGAAGAAATAACTGAAACCCGTTTGGCTCAGTGGATAGAGCATCAGCCTGCGGACTGAAAGATCCCAGGTTCGATTCCGGTCAAGGGCACGTACCTTGGTTGCAGGCATATCCCCAGTCGGGGGCATACAAGAGGCAGCTGATCAATGTTTCTCTCTCATCGATGTTTCTAACTCTCTATCCCTCTCCCTTCTTCTCTGTAAAAAAATCAATAAAATATATTAAAAAAAAGAAAGAAAGAAAAGAAAAGAAAAGAAAAGAAAAGAAAAGAAAAGAAAAGAAAAGGAAGAAACAACCCTGACTGGTTTGGCTCAGATAGAATGTCAGCCTATGGACTGAAAGTTCCCAGGTTCGACTCCAATCAAGGGCATGTACCTTGGTTGAACTCACATCCCCAGTGGGAGGTGTGCAGGAGGCAGCTGATCGGTGTTTCTCTCTCATCAATGTTTCTAACTCTCTATTTCTCTCCCTCCTCTCTGTAAAAAAATCAATAAAATATATTAAAAAAAGAAAGAAAAGAAAAAAACAAAACTGTCTTTGTTCAGAGATGACATGATCATCTCAAGATCTTTTGTAGAGTGGTTTTTTATTTATCAGGATTCTCATATGTATGCTACTTTATTGACATAATGAAAATAACTCATGGGCTATTATAAAGCTAATAAAGAATAATTCCCTAGAAGAGTGATGATAAATGTAGGTTCTCAAGATCAACAGTCTTAATGAAGCTTTATCTGGGATAACTTCCATTATTACTTTTTTTAAAAATAGCTTTATTGAGATATAATCCACATACCATATGTGCCCTTTTAAAGTGTATAATGCTATGGTTTTTATTATATCCACGGATTTGTGCAACCATCACCACAATCTAATTTTACCATACTTTTATAACCCACTTTTCCTCCCATCCTCCAAAGAAAAAAACCCTTAGTAGCCATTCCTCATTGCTCTCTAAAATCCCAGCCCTGTTGCTCAGTGGTTCAATGTGACCCAGGAATCAAGAGGTCCCCAGTTTGGCCCTAGCCAGTTTGGCTCAGTGGAAAGAGCATCAGCCTGCATATTGAAGGGTCCCAGTCAAGGGCTAATGCCTAGGTTTCAGGCTCAGTCCCCTGTGGGGCATGCAAGAGGCAGCCAATCAATGATTCTCTCTCATTGTTGATGTTTCTATCTTTCTCTTCTTCTCCCTTCCTCTCTGAAATAAATTAAAAGAAAAAAAAAAAAAGAGAGAGAGGTCCCCAGTCGATTCCCAGTCAGGACACATGCCTAGGTTGCATACTTGATCCCCAGTAGGGGGCATGCAGGAGGCAGCTGATCATTGATGTTTCTTGTCTCATAAATGTTTCTCTATCCCTCTCCCTTACTTTTTCTCTAAAAATCAATAAAAACATATTGAAAAAAATAATAAAACCCTCAGCCAGAGAGTGTCTGAACCCTCTTAGAAAGGATCTCTGCTTGCCCTCCATCCCCAACCATATGATCCATTGTGTTTAACATAGTTCAAGAGGTCAGAGAGCAGTTCAGTTAAGTCCTAGTGTCAGACATATCAAGTCTACCAGGACAACGTTCCTGTTAGGAGTTTATTTGAAATGGTGCACAGCCTTGATCCAGAATCTGAGGAGTCTTCATTGTGAATCCTTAATGGGCTTGCTATAAATTCTACACAGCCTCTCTTCCCACCACAGATACTTCTAGTGTGTATGGTTTGCTAGGTCATAGGGCCCAAGTAGCATGATTGCTCACACCACAGTCAGCACCTACTACAGGGTCCTTTCTTGCTCTGGCCCCATCTGGCACTCTTCACTGTCTTCTAGTAGAAGAGATAGAACAGTATTCACAAGTGTGGAATATGCTTCCTGGAAAGGTTTACTAAGCTCTATGCTTTTTCTTAGTGGTGGGACATCCCAGTGTGCCCAACCCTCTGGGCCTCTGAACACCTCACAGCATGGTAGGTTCCTAAACCCTTAAAGGCTTACCTCCTGCCCTCTAGATTTCAGATGCCTTACCAAGACCTTCATGTACTTGCCTTCTCTTCTGCCTTAGGACAGATTAGTTCTATCATCAATATAGAGAAACCCTGTCTGATTCTGTGGAATGTCCAGGTTTCTTTCAGCTATAATGAGACATAAGACAAGGGAGTTAACATAGTCCTGGGAAGATTGAAATGTATAACTTTCTATCCCATGTGACTATTAGCTGCTTGTAATCCTGGTTAGGATTTGGCTGATGACATAGACTGTGAAAGAATTCACAACCAAGAGAAGAGATGCAGAGAGGAAATTTATTTTACTTTCCAAGGGAGAAAAGGACCAAATATTGCTAGTCAATACAGAGCAGGGAATAAAGAGTGGCTTGCACTTTTAAGCAGTTGCTGTTGCTAAGCGACATGGAAGGGAGAAGGATTGTGTTGAAGTTGAGCAGACAGTAGGTGTTATCTTGAAAAGTCTCCAGGAGACAGTCTGGCAGATATCCTAGGGAGTTATCAGTATTTCTTACAAGCCTGTAAAACAAGTTTAGAACAAAAGTTATAGAATCCAAAAAAGGCTTGTTTGAAAGGGGAAGGGAGAAGGGAACTTTCTACTAACTAGCGACTCTTTGATGGGAATTATCCCCAAATTGTGAAAACAGCAGGGAGGAGGGAGATGTAAGAATGCAACCTTGAGAGTAGCTTATGTCCTGCTTCTTGAACAGAGGAATCAACTTGGAGTTTAATTATGAAGTGTTTCTTATAAATTGTGGAAGGCCACAACAAAGTAAATTCAGGTCTTTTTCTGTCCTTAAAATTCTTCTTTCTGAGGGAGATGGAAAAAATAACAAATTTGCTAGATTAATGGTCATATATTTGTCCCAGAGGCTGTGCTACCATTTAGAGATGCTGCCCCCAGCACAGTGGCTGCCAGGAACTACTTCATCTGGATTTTGTAGGGGTCAGACTGGCAGATTAAATGGAATATGATAGAGACCACCAGCCTTTCATTCTTTAAGGCTTCGAGGGCAAGCTTGATTTCTGAGGTATTGTTTTTGATTTACTATCTCTACTAAGGAAGGAATTTTTGAGGTTTCCACTTGGTCTTTCCATTGAAATATCTCTTATCTTACAGGTGAGGGTTGTGCTAACTAATGAGTGTGTGCAGTTTATGGTTAATTTGGAACTGAGGAAATAACCACTAAGTAGGTCTATTGACTGAGTGAGCTCACTGTGAGTTGGACCAGGATCCCCTTTACTCCAAGGTCCCTCCACCCCCTTTTTTAGCAGAGAAGGCACAGTGGTGTTTTAGATCCTTAGGCATCAATGCCAACAATTCTCAAAAATCTAAGTATTACTCTTTTACCAATGCATGCTTACCTGTGTAAGCAGCCATACTTCTTTGCAGGAAGATAGGAGGCTCACAACTGAGTATACTTGCCCCACGTTTGCAGACATTGCTTCTCATTCAGTAAATTCTGGATCTGAGAACAAGCTTAGGTTCAGAAACTGGACAAGGTTTCAGGACTTTTATCATGCAATAAAATTTATGCATAAATTTTTAGATTTATGATAATCTTAGATTTTTAAAAGTTGTTTATGTATAAAGTTATATTAGCCCACTTCCTGGTTCTCTGAGGCAGGGAGAGAAGTGGGAGGGGACTACCCTAGTGGCCACACCAGTCTTATCTTCACTGAGATCATTGCACCCACCTTGATTTCTTTTTTCCTCCAATTTTTTAAATTAAGGCATTAACATGTGTCTATATCCCCCTTATCCCCCCACCCCACTCCCATATATGCTCTCAACTCCAGTGTCTTGCATACATTGTTATGCTTATATGCATGCATACAAGTCCTTCAGTTGATCTCTTACTTATCCCACTGCCCCCCTCCCAGCCTTCCTGCTATAATTTGACAGTCTGTGTGATGCTTCTCTGCATCTGTATCTATTTTTTGTTGTTGTTGTTCATCAGGATATGTTCTTTATTATCCATAAATGAGTGAGATCAGTGGTATTTTTCTTTCACTGACTGGCTTATTTCACTTAGCATAATGCTCTCCAGTTCCATCCATGCTGTTTCAAATGGTAAGAAATACTTCTTTTTTAAAGCAGCATAATATTCCATTGTGTAGATGTACCATAGTTTTCTAATCCACTCCTCTGCTGATAGGCACGTAGGCTGTTTCCAATCTTAACTGTGGTAAATTGTGCTGCTATGAACATAGGGGTGCACATATCCTTTCTGATTGGTGTTTCTAGTTTCTTGGGATATATTCCTTGAAGTGGGATCACTGGGTCAAATGAGAGTTCCATTTTTAGTTTTTTGAGGAAATTCCATACTATTTTCCACAGTGGCTGCACTAGTCTGCAATCCCATCAAGTGTATGAGAGTTCCTTTTTCTCCACATCCTCCCCGGCATTTGTCATGTTGATGATAGTCATTCTGACAGGTGGGAGATGGCGCCTCATTGTCATTTTGATTTGCATTTCTCAAATGATTAGTGACTTTGAGCATCTACACCAGTGGTTCTCAACCTTTCTAATGCCGCGACCCTTTAATACAGTTCCTCATGTTGTGGTGAGCCCCAACCATAAAATTATATTTGTTGCTACTTTATAACAGTAAGTTTGCTACTGTTAATGAATCTAATGTAAATAAATATCTGTGTTTTCCAATGGTCTTAGGCAACCCTGCTAGTGGTTGAGAACCCTGCTGCTGTAGAGCCTAAGACCATCAGAAAACACAGATACTTATATTACAATTCATTAACAGTAGGAAAATTAGAGTTATGAAGTAGCCAACGAAAATAATTTTATGGTTGGGGGTCACCACAACATGAGGAACATTAGAAAAGTTGAGAACCACTGATCTACACTAATAAAAGAGAAACATGCAAATTGACCATACTCTCACAATGCCCACCAGCTGATCAGGAGATAGTATGCAAATTAACCCAACAAAGATAGTGGGCTAATTTGCATACCAGGCACAGAATGCCCAGACAGGGCAGGACACCTGCTATGAGGAGGAGGGCAGGGGGCAAAGGGAGCTACAGGAGCAGTGCTCTGGCTGGAGTAGAGAAGACTGAAGGCACTGGCCAGAGCAAAGATGGAAGGCGGCAGCCAGACCGAAGACCTGGGTCCCAGATGGTGGAGGAAAACTGGTGCCAGCAGCCAGAGGAAGGAAGGCCTATTGCATGCATCTTCATGCATCAGGCCTCTAATGTTTTCATATGTCTGTTGGTCTTCCTATGTCCTCTTTGGAAAAGTACGTAGGTCCATTGCCCATTTTTTGATTGAATTGCTTACCTTCCTTTTGTTAAATTGTATGAGTTCCCTGTAAATGTTGGAGATTAAACCCTTATCAGTGATAACATTGGCAACTATGTTCTCCCATGCAGTGGACTTTTTTGTTGTTTTGTTGATTGTTTCTCTTGCTGTGCAGAAGCTTTTTATTTTGATGTAAGTCCCATTTGTTTCTCTTTAGTTTCTATTGCCCAAGGAGCTGTATCAGTGAAGATATTGCTTCAGCATATGTCTGATATTCTGCTGCCTATGGATTCCTCTAAAATTTTTATGGCTTTTCATCTTAGGTTTAAGTTCTTTATCCATTTTGAATTTATTTTTGTGTATGGTGTAATTTGGTGGTCTAGTTTCATGTTTTTTTGCATGTATCTGTCCAATTTTCCCAACACCATTTATTGAAGAGACTGTCTTGACTCCATTGTATGCTCTTGCCTCCTTTGTCAAATATTAATTGTCCATAGTAGTTTGGGTCAATTTCTGGGTTCTCTATTTTATTCCATTGGTCTATATGTCTGTTCTTATGCTAGTACCAGACAGTTTTGAGAACAGTAGCTTTGTAATACAGCTTGATATCTGGTATTGAGATCCCTCCTATGTTGCTCTTCTTTCTCAGAATTGCTTCAGCTATTTGAAGTATTTTTTTAATTCCATCTTAAGTTTTGGAGAGTTCTAGGTCTGTAAAATATGCTGTTTAGTATTTTAATGAGGAGTGCATTGAATATATAGATTGCTTTGGTAGTATGGACATTTTAATGATGTTGATTCTACCAATCCATGAACATGGTATGCTCTTCCATCTATTTATGTCTTCCTCTATCTCTTTTTTCAATATCCTGTAGTTTTCTGAGTAGAGGTCTTTTACCTCCTTAGCTAAGTTTATTCCTAGGTATCTTAATTTTTGGGGGGCGATGATAAATGAGATTGTTTTCTTAGTCTCTCTGTAAGTTCAGTATTGATGTATAGAAATGTCATACATTTCTTGGCATTAATTTTGTATCTGCTACATTGCCAATTCATTTATTAAGTGTAATCATTTTTTGAGTCTTTAGTGTTTTCTATTTACAGTATCATGTCATCTGCAAATAATGAAAATTTTACTTCTTTTCCAATTTGGATTCCCTTTATTTTTTCTTCTTGTCTGACTGCTGTGGCTAGCACTTCCAGTACTATGTTGAACAGGAGTGGTGAAAACAGGCATCCCTGTCTTCTTGTTTTTAGTGGAAATGGTCTTAGTTTTTGCCCATTGAGTTGGCTGTAGGTATGTTATATAAGGTTTTTATTATGTTGAGATATGATCCCTCTATTCACTTTGCTGAGCATTTTTACCAGAAAATAGTGTTGAATTTTGAAAAATGCCTTTTCTGCATCAATTGATATGATTGTGATTTTTGTCTCTCACTTTTTTATGTGATGTATCATATTTATTGATTTGTGGATATTGTATTGAATCAATCTCAGGAATGGTATAGGGTGTATGATCTTTTTAATGCAATGCTGGATCCAGTTTGCTAGAATTTTGTTGAGGATATTAGCATCTGTGTTCATCAGCGATATTAGCCTTTAATTCTCTTTCTTTGCGGTGTCTTTATCTGGTTTTGGGTTAGGGTAATGTTAACTTGCAAGTGTGCCTTCCTCTTGGAATTTGGAAATAGCCTGAGGATTTGTTTTAGTTCTTCTTTGAATGTTTGGTAAAACTCCCCTGTGAGTCCAGGGTATTTTGTTTGCTGGAAGTTCTTTGATTACTGTTTTAATTTCATCAGTAGTTATAGTTTATTCAGGTTTTTTGAATATTCCTGGTTGAGTTTTGGAAGCTTGTATTTTTCTGGGAATGTGTCCATTTCGTCGAGGTTGTCCAGTTTGTTGGGATAGAGTTGTTCATAGTATTTTTATTTGCAATCCTTTGTCATCTGAGGGGGCAGTTTTTACATCACTTCTTTCATTTCAGATTTTGTTTATTTGGACGCTCTCTCTTTGTTTCTTGGTGATCCTGGTTAGAAGTTCATCAATCTTGTTTATCCTTTCAATGAAACCAGCTCTTGGTTTCATTGAGCTTATGTATTTTTTGTTTTCTTTGTTTTTTATCTCAACATCATTCATTTCTGCTCTGATCTTTATTATCCCCTTCCTTCTAGTTACTGTGGGCTTTTTTTGTTGCTGCTCTCTTTCTAGTTCTTTAAGTTGCAAGATTAGGTAATTTATTGCCAGTTTTCTTTTCTTTTTTTCTTTGACATAGGCCTGTAAAGCTATGAACTTCGCTCTTAAGACTGCTTTCATTGTGTCCCATAGATTTTGGATTGTTGTGTTCTTCCAGGATGCTTTTAATTTCTTCTTTGATCTCTCTGATAACCCAATCATTGCTTAATAGCATGCTATTTAGCCTCCAAGTGTTTGATTTTTGTCATTGTTTTTATTGTAGTTGATTTGTAGTTTTATGCCATTATGGTCTGAGAAGGTGCTTCTTATGATTTCTATCTTCTTGAATTTAAAGAGACATTGCCTGTATCCTAATATGTGGTCTATCTTTGAAAATGTTTTATGTGCACTGGAGAAGAATGTATATTCTTTAGCTTTGGGGTGAAATGTTCTGAAGGTGTCAATTAAGTCCATCTGGTCTAGTGAGTCATTTAAGAATATGTTTCTTTGTGTGTGTTTTTTTGTTTGTTTGTTTAGAGGATTTGTCCAGTGGTGTCAGTGGGGTATTAAAGTCCCCTACTATGATTGTATTGCTATTGAACTATCCCATGATATCTTTCAGAAGTTGTTTTATGTATTTGGGTGCTCCTATATTGGGTGAATATGTTTACCAGAGTGATATCCTCTTGTTGGATTGCTCCCTTTAGTATTATGAAGTGGCCTTCCTTATCTCTTGTTATAGCCTTTACTTTCAGGTCTATTTTGTCAAATATAAGTATTGCAACCCTAGTTTTTTTCTCATTTCCATTTGCCTGAAAATTATTTTCCCATTTCTTCACTATCATTCTGTGTGAATACTTTGTTCTGAGGTGTGTCTCTTGCAGATAGCATATATATTTGGGTCAGGATATATATATATGTATGTATATATCAAATATACATACATACATGTATATATATCAGAGAGAAAGGGAAAGGGATAGAGAGATAAAAACATCAATGAGAGAGAATAATTAATTAGCTATCTCCTGCATGCCCTCCACTGGAGATGGAACCCACAACCTGGGCATGCGCCCTTGGCCAGAATCAGTCTGCAGGTTGACACTATATCTATTGAGCCAAACCTGCTAGAGCTGGATCATGTTTTCTTATCCATTTAGCTACCCTATGTTTTTTGATTGGAGCATTTAGTCCATTTATGTTTTAATGTTATTATGGATAAGTACTAGATTGTCATCATTTTTATTGTTTGTGTTCTTTCTTGCCTTTCGGTTTCTTCTTTTAAGAGCAGCCCCTTTAGCATTTCTTGTATTGCTGGCTTGGTGATAATAAACTCGCTTAGGGCCCTCCCCCATTTTTTTCTGTGAAGGTCCTGATTCCATCTTCAATTTTGAATGATAGCCTTGCTGGGTATAGTATCCTTGGATTCAGTCCTTTGCTTAGCATCACTTTGTATATTTTATTCGATTTCCTTCTGGCCTGGTATGCTTCTGTTGACAAATCCATTGATATTCTAATGGGAGATGCCTTGTAAGTAACTTTCTGTCTCTCTCTGAAAGCCTTTACAATTCTTACTTTGTCACTGATATTTTCCAATTTAATTATGATGTGCCTTCGTGTTGGTCTTTTTGAGTTCATCTTGTTTGAGACTCTATGTGCTTCTTGGACTAGCGTGGCTTTTTTCTTGCCAATATCAGGAAAGTTTTCCGTCACTTTTTCTTCAAACAGGCTTTCAATTCCTTGCTCAGTTTACTCTCCTTCTGGCACCCCTATTATGTAGATGTTTCATTTTGCATTGTCCAAACAATCCCTTAGGCTCTCCTCCTGCTTTTTATGTTTCCTTTCCAGTTGTGCTGTGTTTGTGTGTTTTTTCCTAAATTGTCTTCTAATTCATTAATGTGGTCCTCAGCCTCTTCTAGTCTACTGTATAAGCCTTTCATTGTGTTTTTTAAAAAAATATACTTTATTGATTTTTTTACAGAGAGGAAGGGAGAGGGGTAAAAGCTAGGAACATCGATGAGAGAGAGACATCGATCAGTTGCCTGATTTGATTCTGGTCAGGGCATGTAACTTGGTTGCGGGCACATCCCCATTGGGGGGCATGCAGGATACATGTCTTTGACCGGAATCGAACCTGGGACCCTTCAGTACACAGGTCAACGCTCTATCCACTGAGCCAAACCGGTTTCAGCCCATTGTGTTCTTAATTGCAGTGAGGTCACTCTTGGTTTCTTTTCATGTTGGTGATATATTCATTCAGCTCCTTATAATTCTCACTGAGTTGTGTGTATTTTCATACAACCATTTGAGCATCCTTATAAACATTACTCTGAATTCTTTCTCTAACATGTTGCTTGCCTCCATTTCATTTAATTCCCTTTGTTTTCTTTGGAGATAGTTTTTTTTTGTCTCCCCATTTTTTGCTCTAACATTTTAATTATTTCTGTTTCTTAGACCCAACTGTTTTTCTACCTAGGTTCTTTTGGGTATGGTAATAGGAGCGATCTCTCAGGTCTCCTGAGCTTGGTGATCAACTGGAGCTCCCTACTTGAGCTATTTGGGTTCTCTTGATGTAGTTGGATCTGGAATGTTAGTTTCTTATTCATGGATGAATTCTCCTCTCAAGAGGCAATGTGATTGACCCCTAACTTCATTGTGCCCACTGTTTGTATGTGATTGTGGTTCTGGCTCTTGTGTAAAAGGTTGTTTGAGGTCTTGCTGGTATGTTATCACTGGGGGTTCCCAGAGTCCACAGCATGGGAGGAAGGAGTCTTGGGGCCTGAGGGTCAGGTATTGTGACTTTGGCCAGTGTGGTGTGAATCCTGCTGGATTATTGTCCCTCTGGAACTCACTGCTAGGGCATAGAGCCTGTGACAGTGTGGGGTGGGTGTCTCATAGTTGAGACAGTGGGACTCTGGACAAATTGATTTCCCTTTCTACATCACAAGGGGCTTCAGGATCCAGTGGTAGGGATGTGGGAATTTCAGGGTCTGTGGCTAAAATAACATAACCTTGCCTAGGGACCCTTTGTAATTCCTTTTTAAAAAATAAATCTTTATTGCTCAGATTATTACAATTGTTCCTCTTTTTCTCCCCCATAGGTCCCCTCCTCCCAGTTCTCACCCCACCCTTTCCCCTTATCCCCCCACTGTCCTCATCCATAGGTATATGATTTTTGTCCAGTTTCTTCCCTCATCCCCTTCACCTATTTCACTCTGAGAATTGTCAGTCCACTCCCTATCTATGCCCCTGATTCTATTATATTCACCAGTTTAGTCTGGTCATCAAAATTTTTATTCACTTGATTTTTAGATTCACTTGTTGATAGATATGCATTTGTTGTTCATAATTTTTATCTTTACCCTTTTCTTCTTCCTCTTATTTTTTAAAAAATATATTTTATTGATTTTTTTTTTACAGAGAGGAAGGGAGAGGGATAGAGAGTTAGAAACAGCAATGAGAGAGAGACATCAATCAGCTGCCTCCTGCATGCCCCCCAATGGGGATGTGCCCGCAACCAAGTTACATGCCCTGACCAGAATCAAACCTGGGACCTTTCAGTCTGCAGGCTGACGCTCTATCCACTGAGCCAAACCAGTTTCGGCTCTTCTTCCTCTTCTTAAAGAATACGTTTCAACATTTCATACAATACTGGTTTGGTGGTGATGAACTCCTTTAGCTTTCTCCTATCTGTGAAGCTCTTTACCTGCCCTTTAATTCTGGAGCTCCAGTGGCGCAATCGGTTAGCACATGGTACTTATACAGCAGTGCTTGCCCTTTAATTCTGAATGAAAGCTTTGCTGGGTAGAATAATCTAGGTTGTAATTCTTGCTATTCTTCACTTTGAATATTTCTTGCCACTCCCATCTGGCCTTCATAGTTTCTGTTAAGAAATCAGCTGACAATTGTATGGATGCTTTCTCATAGGTAACTGTTTTCTCTTGCTGCTTTTAATATCCTTTGTCTTTTGCTCTTGGCATTTTAATTATGATATGTCTTGGTGTGGTCTTCTTTGGATTCCTTTTGTTTTGGGTTCTGTGCACTTTTTGGTCTTGTAAGTCTATTTCTTTCATCAGATGGGGGTAGTTTTCTGTCATTATTTCTTCAAATAGGTTTTCAGTATCTTGCTCTATCTTCTTCTTCTGGAAGGCCCATAATTCCGATGTTGGTATGCTTGAAGTTGTGCAAGAGACTCCTTACACTATCTTCATATTTAGATACTTTTTTCTTTTCCAGTTGGGTGTTTTTTGCTTCTTTGTATTTCAAATATTTGATTTGATTCTTGCAATCCTCTAGTCTGCTGTTCAATCTTTGTATAATATTTTTTATTTCAATCAGTGTATGTTTAATTTATTTTTTGTTGTGTTTTTTTTTTATTTTACTAAGTCTTTGTTGTTCAACTTATTACAATTGTTCCTCTTTTTTCCCCTGTAGCCCCCCCCCGACCTGGCTTTCACCTCACCTTCTGCTCTTACCTCCCCAACATTGTCCTCATCCATAGGTGTATAATTTTTTCCCAGTCTCTTCCCAGAGCCCCTTCCCTCTTCCCCCTGAGAATTATCAGTCCACTCCTTTCTATGCCCCTAATTCTATTATATTCACCAGTTTATTCTGATCATCAGATTTTTTTATTCACTTGATTTTTAGATTCACTTGTTGATAGATATGTATTTGTTGTTCATAATTTTTATGTTTACCATTTTCTTCTTCTTCCTCTTCTTAAAGAATTTCAGCATTTCGTATAATACTGGTTTGGTGTTGATGAACTCCTTTAACTTTTTCTTATCTGTAAAGCTCTTTATCTACCTTTCAATTGTGAATTATAGCTTTTCTGGGTAGAGTAATCTTGGTTAAGTTTCTTGCTATTCATCACTTTGACTATTTCTTGCCACTCCCATCTGGCCTGCATAGTTTCTGTTGAGAAATCAGATGACAAGCATATGGGTGCTCCCTTGTAGGTAATTAACTGTTTTCTCTTGCTGCTTTTAATATTCTCTCTTTGACTTTTGCTCTTGGTATTTTAATTATGATGTGTCTTGGTGTGGTCCTCTTTGGATAGCTTTTGTTGGGGTTCTGTGCACTTCCTGAACTTGTAAGTCTATTTCTTTGACCAGATGGGGGAAGTTTTCACATTATTTCTTCAAATAGGTTTTTAGTATCTTGCTCTCTCTTTTCTTCTGGCACCCTCATAATTCTGATGTTGGTACAGTTGAACTTGTCTCAGAGGCTCCTTACGCTATCTTCACATTTTTTATTCTTTTTTCTTTTCCAGTGAAGTGTTTTTTGCTTTTTTGTGTTTCAAATCTTTGACTTGATTCTTGTGATCCTCTAGTCTGCTGTTAGATTTTTGTATATTTTTTTTTATTTCAGTCAGTGTATGTTTAAATTCTAGTTGGTCCCTTTTCATCTCTAGTTGGTCTTTTTTCATCTCCTCTTGGGTTTCACTATATTTATCCATTTTTTCTAAGAAATTCTTAAAAAATCTTATAACCGTGGTTTTGAACTCTATATCCAGTCATTTGTTTTCCTTCATTTCTTTTGCTTGGGATATGTTCTTTTGTCTCTGCATATTTTGCTGCTTCCCTGAGTTAGTAGGATAGCTTTGTGTGCTAGGTGTCCCTATGTGGCCCAGTAGCTCTACATCCCGTTACCTGAGATGGACACTCTTTGTGCACCCCTTTGTGAACTGTATTTACAGTCTTATTTTATTTAATTCTTGATTGTTGTTGGTATCATTGGGGGGAATTGACCTCCAAGCCAATTTGGTTGTGAGGATCAGCTGTGTCTGCGCATGTGTGCTTGTCTCCAGTCCTCTGCCGTTTGCATACATGTGAGCGCACGTGAGCCTCCAGACCTCTGCCTTTTTGGTTCCTCTGAGTGTCCGTGCACTCTAGGGACTCGTATGAGTCTGGGTCCTCAGGGTCTCACCCGAAATGGGTTCAGTGCAGTTGGACCTCGATTTCAGTGCTGTTGGGAGGTTCTCTTTTCCTCCCACTAGAGAAAGCCAGCGGCACAATCAGCAGTCAGTGCTCTGTGTGTGCACCTTTGCGCACACTTTTGTGCGCACCCAGACCTCTGTCTTTCATGACTCCCATGAATTTCACTGCACTCCTTCCTTTTCACAACAGTCCAGATTCCCCTATATGAATCTCACCTGGAACTGGGGTTCAGTGCAGTCGGGATTTTCCATCTACCACCTGATAGAGGATGTCAGCCAGACCTTCCTTTGCCCGTCCTCTCCACAGCATGTCCCTGTACCTCAGCTTTTTACAGCTCCTCTGAGTCTTCATGAGTCCCTCTCTTTACTTCTAATTGTAGAATTTTCACTCTTCCAGCTTTCCTATGGTTCTGGATGGTGTCCATACTCTCTTATAGCTGTAATTTTGAAATTGTTGTGCAAGGCAACAGCTTAGGTGTTCACCTATGCTGCCATCTTGGTTTCCATATGTGTAATTTCTACTTGGTCCTTTTTCATATCCTCAAGATTCTCACTAAATTTATCATCCTTTTCTAGAAAATTCTTGAAAAAACCTTATAAACCATGGTTTTGAACTCTATATGCAGTCGTTTGCTTTCCTCCATTTCTTTCATTTGTGAGCTATTTCTTTGTCTCCACATTTTCCCAGAGTTGGTAAGAGTGGCTTTGTGTGCTAAGTGTCATATAGGTTCCAATGGCCCAGCTTCCCCAGCTACCTGAGGTGGACACTCATGGTGCACCCCTTTGCAGGCTGTGTGCACAGTCTTCTTGTGGGTAAGTCTTGATTGCTGTTGATATCAGTGGGAGAAATTGACTTCCAGGCCAGTTGGCTGTGAGGATCAGCTGTGTCAATGATGGGCGAACTTCTGTGCTGGAGACACCCATATGAGACAAGAATTGCATCAGTGGGGCTTTGGTGCTCACTGAGTCTGTCCCCTGAGTGTGTCCCTTTTGGATCTGAGGATTTGTAATCTAGATGATCTCACTCCGACCCCTGGGTACACTGGCTCTTGGATCTCCAAAATGGTTCTAACTTAGCCTCTGCCCGAGGCCACCCAGTAGGAGCTATGAACCAGGCCATTCACATGCAAAAACCTTTGTACACAGCTTAGATGGGGCGGAGTCTCAGGGCAAAGCAAACATCAATGGCTTCATGGGATGGGATATTAGCTATGGCTTCCCATCAGTCCTACCCTAAGAGGCCCAGTGGTCTCAGTGTCCCATGGTAATCGCTGCAAGCACCTCTGAGAGAAAGCTGCTCTTAAGTTTCATCTGCTGCCATTTTATCCACATATGAGTCGGGGTTCCCAGAGTCTTGCCTGGAACTAAAGTTCAGAGCAGTTGGGAGCTTTTGTCTTCCTCTCGATTCAGAAAGCCAGCTGTGTACTCAGTTGCTAGCCCTTTCTGTGCGTGTGCCTCCATACCTCTGCCTTTACTTCCACAGCTACTGTGAGTCTCAGTGTGATTTTCTCTTTCCTTTTAGTTGTAGAATTTCCACTCAGCCAGCCTTCCTGTAGTTCTGGATGATGTTCTTTTGTCTTTTAATTGTAGTTTTGAAATTGTTGTGAGATGCAGCAATTCAGGTGTTTACCTACGCCGCCATCTTGGTTTCTTTCCAGAAATATTTCTTAAAAATTTCTTTAAAATAGTGATGTTTCGAACACAGTCATAACAATAAATGACAAATTTAAAATGATATGGTTATAGACTTGACTGTAAAACAACTGACAAAGAACCTTGCTTTTCTGTAAGATATAACATTCCAGGATAACAATTTCTTGGCAAATAATAATTATTATGAAATGACATAAAGTTTATATTCTTAGATTCAATGTAGAGTTTTAAGGTATAAAGAACAAATAATATGCAAGATTTTAAAATGCTGCACATAGCTCATTGGAATTGTACGTTGAGTATTGGAAACAATTCATAAATGCCTCAATGTGTGGATCACAAACCTCTGCAGTACTACCACCACATGTCTCCAATAGGGAACTATTATACTAGACTGGTCCACTATTATGGACAGGATACTTGTTACTCCTGAGAATTTCCTGTTTGAACTTGGCTCTGAATGTTCCTTTTTAGTGTAGACTGAAATTTATAGAACATTCATTTTAATAAAAGTATACAATTAATTATAGTTATTATTTAAAATTTTTATTTGATAAAGCTTCCCATGTAATTTTTCAAGCATATTAAATAGGCTTAGTTGGTTTAAAACTTAGGAGGAAGAATAAGTCCTTGAGGTATTTCAGGGCCCATAGTAGTAACTTAAAAGTCATTTTTCTATTAAAAAAGCCTTTTGAAATTTAAACTTTGGGAAGGTTGTCAAATACACGTAACCAAAATATTATGTTGTAAATCTTTTATAAATCTGGGTAAAATAAATGTATATTTTTATGGTAATAACTTTAAAAGATACTAATTAAACTTAAACCGGTTTTAATATTATTTTGTCTAAACCATAGGATCTTACTTAATTTTCTTTTGGCCAATGACCTATTATATCCTAGTAGTGCCATCAGAAGCAAAAAACACACCACATACATAAAGACCATACACAAGACTTAAATTATTAATTTTTGTTAAGAAGACATAAGATTTTTTGTTTTTGGTTACTTTTAAGATGACTAAAAAAAGGGAGAGAAGTTTAACAATACCAGGCTGGAAGATCTGTTGAGTCTTTCAATGAAAGTGTTAAGGGCTGTGATGGTGGAAACAATGTCTAGACTCTAATTTAAGTACTTAAGCAACAGGAGGGAACCTGGGTGGGTCATTTTGGTTCCCTGAAAAGTTAGAAACCCAGGTGACATGACAAAAGTGGGGTTGTTAGAAATAATAGGAAGGGGTCCCTTCAAACATAAAGTTTGATCAGGGCCTGATTCACTAGACCTCATCTCTAGGGTGACTCCATATCCAGAGGACAGGTTTACCTTTTATTTAGTACTAGCAGCTGGGTGCACAAATTCATGCAGGGGGAGAGGGATCCCTTAACCTGACCTGTGCCCTCTTGCAATTCAGGATCCCTCAGGGAATGTAGCAGTGCACCAAGCACCAAGTGGACAGGGAAGAGCCCAAGCAAGCGCAGCACTGCTCACACTCATCCTGGCCCGCTTTAGCCTGCTATGGAGTCGGAAGAGGTTCTTGCTGCTGCAGCTGCATGCACCAGCCATGAGCCCAGATTCTGGCTGAGCGGTGTTTCCCCTATGGGAGTGCACTGACCACCAGGGGCAGCTCCTACATTGAGTGTCTACCCTCTAGTGGTCAGTGCAATTATAATGACTGGTCGACTGGTTGTTCTGCTCATTTGGTCATAACGGTTGCTTAGGCTTTTATATATATAGACTAGAAGCCCAGTGCATGAAATTCTTGCATAGGTAGAGTCTCTAGACCTGGCCAGCAATCAGGGACTATCAGGTTCCCTGCCTCCCCGCCTCTCCACCTCTTCGTTTCCTCGCTTCCTTGGCAACCAGCCTCTGCTGCTGGCTGCCCACCATGTTCCACATTGCCCCCTGGTAGTCAGTGCACGTCATAGCAAGTGATCAAACTCCCGGTTTCATGGTCAAACACCTGAGGGGACACTTTGTCTATTAGCCTTACATATATATAGACTAGAGGCCCGGTGCACAAATTTGTGCATGGATGGGGCTCCTCTGGTTGACCTGCAGGGATCGGACCAAAACCTGCAGAATAATGCCACCTGCAGCTCTTAACTGCCGCTCCCACTCATCCTGGTCCCACTGTCTGCCTTGGGCTCACACCCAATTGGTCCTGATTGGGAGAGGATCGCGCTATCGCAACAGTGCTCACCAGACATGAGCCCTCTGTCCATCACCTTCCCAAGGTGAGTGGCCTGTGGGATAGGGCTGAAACTGACTCTTCGACATCTTCTGAGGGGTCCTAGATTGTGAGAGGGCACAGACCAGGCTTAGGGACCCCATTGGTGCACAATAGGGCTGGGGAGGAACTTTGGAAGGGCTCCAGGGTGTGTCTGGTCCATCTCGCTCAGTCCTGATCAGCCAAATCCCAGCAGCAAGCTAACCTACCAGTCAGAGCATCTGCCCGCTGTTGGTCAGTGCATGTCATAGTGAGCGGTTGAGCAGCCTTATCATATCATTAGCATATTACGCTTTGATTGATTGGTTGGTTGTTCTGCCATTCGGTCTATTTTCATATTACCCTTTTATTATATAGGATTGTCATGTAATGAGAAAGAACTTACTCTGCAGTCATACAGGTTGCTAGGCTTTTCTCACTCCAACAAAGAGCAAGAGAAAGTCTAATGAAAGTAATCCTAGGTCTTTCAAAAAGAAATTAGTGCGAAGGTGAACGGAGCCTGACTGGCTTTTTTTCTATCAACTTAAAACTTTTACAATTTTCACAACCTTTTATAAACCTTTCTAAAATTTGCACAATTTTTTTTTATCTATTCACAAATAATCATCACCAGAATAACTCAACTTCAATTCTTGTCCTAGAAAAATGTGTCTCTATATTTTACCATCTATTATTATACTCACGTACTTTTTTCTCAACTTAATTTGAACTTTTAACTCTTAGAAGTCTCAATTTCCAATGATAACCGAAAGTAAATACCAGAATTCCTTAGATTGATGTTTATGAACACATTTTAAAATATACTTACTTTCAAGAAAACACACCTTCAACAAAGTACAAGACATTATAAATAGTTTCAAATTCACTTCATAGACTTTTTGCATGTTATTTAAAAAATATCTAGATGTTTAATAACTTTATTTAACCCAGCAATATGTCAACATTTTTTAATTTATCAAAGACTGGAAAATATATATAGACATATATAATTATTACTAAAACTAGAGGCTAGTGCATGAAATTCGTGTAAGAGGGGTTGTCCTTCAGGCTGACCTGAATTCTCTTCAATCTGGAAGCCCTCAGAGGATGTCCTACTAATAGCTTAGGCCCACTCCCCATGGTTTTCTGCTCTCTACGGAGCCTACCGGCTCCACATCAGAGCAACCGCCAAGCAGGCCATGCTGGGAGCTGCCTCCTCCTTGCTGTCAGTCTCCAACAGAGGAGATGAGGTTAATTTGCATGTTACTCCTAATTGGCTGGTGGATAATCACGAAGTAAAGGTCAATTTGCATATTTCTCTTTTATTAGAATAGATGCTTTATCAAAACCCCTTTGTTTTAGTTATATTTATTTATTGTCTTAACAACTTTATGAGATTTTAAAGCTAATTATTATTCACTAGAGGCCCAGTGCACAAAATTTGTGCACAGGAGTGGAGGGAGTCCCTCAGCCCAGTATGCATACTCTCTAATCTGGGAGCTCTCAGGGGATGTCCAACTGCTGGTTTAGGCCGAATCCCACAGGATCACAATCTGGGACTTCTGGCTCCTAACTGCTCACCTGCCTGCCTGCCTGATCACCCCTAACCACCTCTGCCTGCCGGCCTAATTGCCTTTAAATGCCCTCCACTGCTGCCTTATTCACCCCTAACCACTCTGCCTTGGCTCTCACCATCGCGGCTTTGTCCAGAAGGATGTCTGGAAAATGTCCAGTCTAATTAGCATATTACCCTTTTATTAGTATAGACCAGAGGCCTGGTGCACAAAATTTGTGCACGGGGGTGTGTGTCCCTCAGCCCAGCCTGCACCCTCTCCAATCTGGGATCCCTTGAGGGATGTCTGAAAGCCCACGTAGGTCTGATCCAGGACATCCATCTCACAATCCAGGACTGCTGGCTCCCAACCCCTCGCCTGCCTCTGTCTGATTGTCCTTAACCACCTCTGCCTGCCAGCCTGATCACCCCTAACCACTCCCCTGCCAGCCTAATCAACACCTCATTCCTCCCTGGCTGGGCCGATTGCCCCTAAATGCCCTCCCCTGCTGGCCTGGTCATCCTTAACTGTCCTCCCCTGCTGGTCCTGTCACCCCTAATTGCCTTCCTCTGCAGGCCTGGTCCCTCTCAACTGCCCTCCCCTGCTGGCCTGGTCACCCCTAACTGCCCTCCCTTGCTGGCCTGGTCTCTTCTAATTGCCCTCCACTGCTGACCTGGTCTCCCCCAACTGCCCTCCTCTGCTGGCTTGGTCACCCCTAACTGCCCTCTCTGCTTGCCTGATCACTGCCTTCCCCTTCGGGCCTGGGTCCTTCCCAACTGCCTTCCCTTGCCAACCTGTCACCCCTAACTGCCCACAACTACAGGCCATCCTGTGTCCCCATGGGATCAGCCATCTTTGACCACATGGGGGCAACCATCTTGTGTCTTGGAGTGATGGTCAATTTGCATATTACTGATTTATTAGATAGGATTTTCCTGGTAAATTTTATAACAGAGATAACATGACCTTGAAAACTTTAGGAGGCTGGAGAAAAGATGGGGAGGGGGTGGAGAAGCAAGCCCCACAGTTTGGTCCCAGGACTGTGCTCTCAGGCCTGCAGGTGCTTGGATTCAAAAGCATCACATTCTTTTCTTTACAAAAGGCAGTGCCTTCCTTCTTGCTGTTTCTGCAGCTTTTGCAAGAACACTGTCACATATCCTACCCTCTAGAATTTGGAGTGTTTAAAAGGATTTACTTTTATAAATTCTCTTTAATTATATTATCCAGAGACTTAGAAAGACATGACTAAAAGTGAGATTCCAAAGGCTGCAATTAAAGGGGTAAAGTGAAAGGATATGGTTGAGGATGCCCATTCACCCCAGTGATCAAACAGGTTTTGCAAGAAAGAAATCTTGGTGAGAGTCAGAGCAAAGTAAGCAACCCCCACATCTAATAAGATCTAATTAGCATACCTGTCACATTGAGGGCCACCCTTATCTCTTTCCCTTTAATGGTATTGTTCTCTGTGGGGGTGATAGGATCATTGCACCTCATCAGCTCAAGGCCATTGTATGTGTAGATTCTGATCCTGGGAACTCTCCAGCCCCCAAGACAGTCTCTCTCCGTGACCATAGTTGGGACAGATGAAGCACAGCCCTAGAGGTGACACATGGCTTAAAACTGAGTCATTTGTTTCTATAAAATGGCTTTCTTCCTCTGCCCTGTCTCAGGTATTAAAAGTACTGACGGGTCCTAGCTGGTTTGGCTCAGTGGATGGAGCATTGGCCTGCAGACTGAGAGGTCGCAGGTTCGATTCTGGCCAAGAGCACATGCCTGGGTTGTGGGCTCAATCCCCAGGAGCGGGTGTGCAAGAGGCAGCCAATCAATTATTCTCTCTCATCATTGATGTTTCTACCTCTATCTCCCTTTTTTTCTGAGATTCTACCTCTATCTTCCTTCTTTTCTGAAGGTGCCCCATCAGCATGGCTTAGTGATTGAGTATCAATCTAAGAATCAGGAGGTCGGGGTTTGATTCCCAGTCTAGGCCTGTATTGTGGGCTCAATCCCCATTGGGGAGCCTGCAGGTGACAGCCCATCAATGATTCTCTCTCATCATTGATGTTTATAGCTTTCTCTCCTTCCTCTCTGAAATCAGTGTTTTTAAAAAAGTACTGAAAGTTATTTCTACCAGTGGGGTTCTGGGGTTCTAAGACTAGTTTTGGTAACTTTCCTAATACCTGAGGCTGTCAGTTGGACAAAATGCATCGCTAAAGTGCTTGGCCCTTAACAGAAATTATAAAGGGCTAGCTTAAACATAGAAAAGGAAACACACATCTGAACAACTCCTTTAACAGGCTTTCTTTTATTTTAAAAAATATTTTATTGATTTTTTTACAGAGAGGAAGGGAGATAGTCAGAAACATTGACGAGAGAGAAACATTGATCAGCTGCCTCCTGCACACACCCCACTGGGAATGTGCCTGCAACCAAAGGCATGTGCTCTTAACTGGAATCGAACCCAGAACCCTTCAGTCTGCAGGCAAACACTCTATCCACTGAGCTAAACCAGCCTCGGCTTTTACCAGGCTTTCTGATGAGTGTTTTGGATTTCTTATATTCCTAGATGTGGGATCACTGGGTCAAATGACAGTTCCTATTTCATTTTTTGAGGCAACTCCATACTGTTTTCTGTAATGGCTGCACCAGTCTGCACTTTCAGAGACAGAGTAGAAGTTGGAGGAGAAGAGAAGTTAACTCTATTGCGGTAAGGGCTACCAAAATGTTAGGGTTTTTGGCCAGTATAGGCTGTGAAAGAATTCACAATGGAAAGAAGTGATAGATTATTTTACTTTCCCCAAAGGGAAAGGACTGGTACATTGCTAAGGACTGGTACAAAGGCAGAAAATAAAAGCTATGTCTCCCCCCATCCCCAAACTCCTTTTAAAGCCTTGGACAAGTATGGGAGAGAGATTTTCGGGCTGCTACTATTGCTAGGTGACATTGAGCAGACCTCAGGGGTTTATTTTTGCTATTTCTTCAGGAGACAGTCAAACAGATTTCCTAAGGAGGTGTCTTATCAGTATTTTTCCCAAGTCTGTAAAACATTCTTAAAGCAAAAGTTATGAAGAGTTCAAAAGAGGCTTGTTTAAAGAGGGCATGGAAGGTGGAGGGAACTTTCTATTTATTATTCTTGAGTTGTAAACCAGATGGGAGGAGGGGTATGTATGTAAGAATGAAGTCTTGAGAATAGCTTACCTTGTTTCTCAATTTGAAGAGAGGGGCTATTTGAGCCAGAGGAGCTAATAGTCTTAAATTATAGAAAGCTACAGCAAGGAAAAAGAAAAACCTTTTTATGTCTTAAGAGTAGTCCTAAAATTTCTTATGGTGTTTTATGGGGGAGGTTTTTTCTGCTCTCAAAAGTGCTTTCAATTCTATATTACCAATACCACATACTTTCCCCCCAAACTTTAATTAGAATTCTTAATTCTTAGAAACCTTAATTTTTAGTGACAACTAAAAGCAATATTTAATAACCTTCAGAAATATTTTTTTTTAATTGGCAAATACACTCACATTTTTAAGAAACATACAGAGATAACAAGAATCATTCCTTGATGTCCTTGACCAATTTTAGAAGGCTGGAGAAGAGGCAGGGGGAATTATATCACTTGGGTATTCCAGTGGCTTTGGTTATAAAGTACCATTTTCCCTTTCATATTTTCCACAGCCTGCACAGGGTTTAGGGGTGATATTAATTCCCCATTGTTCTCAGAGCCACAGCAGCTCTTGGACCTCCGGAAGGAGGATATAGAATATTTTAAAAGATTCATTTAAAAATTTTTTCCTTCAATTACCTTAGCCTTGTTTACAGTTTTAATTACTGAGAAACTTAGACAAGATGTCCCTCCCTAATAAGGGAATGAAGCATCCAGATCTACAAGAAATGATAGTGTTGAGGATGCCTGTTCACCCCAGTGATCATACAGGTTTGGGAAAAAAAGAGGCCTCAATGAGTGAGTCAGAGCAGAGCAAGCAGTTCCTGTATCTAATAGAAATGCAATCGACTTACCTGCCACATTAAAGGTCACCCAAGGCTCTGTCCCTTCAATTTTGATGTTCTTAGTAGGAGCTAATTAGAACATAGGACTCCTTCATTTCAAAGCCATCATATGGGTAGGTTCTTGTCTGGGCACCCCCTTCACCCCCAGAACAGTCTGTCTTTTAGTGATCACACCTTTTCCAGTGTCCTTTTTGTCCGCAGGGTGGTTTTTTGCTCTTCTTTTGCTCTGTCTCAGTTCTTAAAAACACTGAAAGCTATTTCTACCAGTTACTCAGAGGGGGATCTCGGGTCCCGAGATTAGTTTTTCCTAACTTTCTCCTAATGTCTGGGGCTGCCTGCTGGATAAAACCCATCCTCAGATGCTTCACCCTCAACAGATTTGGGGTCGAGGTTTGTGTACTTTTGTAAAGCTTTTGTTAATCACTCCTGAAAAAAGGAAAGGTTTTCATTCTTTCTTAGAATAACCTTTTTTAAGTTGTCATAATTAACAGGCTTAATAGTATATTTTTCACCTCTTCTGTGAGATAAGTAACCATATGGATCCAGCGGTCCCTTTCCTCTCATCCTTCATCTGTTCCAGATTTATAGACCCAGTTAGTGTCCTGTTCTGGAATTGCATGTCCCTCTGGTTGGTATGTGATGTTGAGCATGACAACAAGTTAATTCATCAACATAGGCCCTTGTAACTTCTATTATGAGCAGCTTTTCACTTACAGTACAGCAATGGGAGTGAACAATTTGTAAATCATTCCAAGTAAAGTTGTAAATCAATGTCAAGTGATTATACCCTCTATGAATTTGCTAGTGTTTTCAGAAAAGAAAGCATGTACTTGAACAACTCCTTCACCAGACTCCCTGTTTGCTGCTTCCCTCAGAGATATCATGTTAGGGTTTGGATGATAGTAAATTCTGCTCCTGTTAGTGGCAGGACTATAAGCAGGTGCTGGCAGTTCTGCTGTGCAGGGAGGATTAAACAGTAGCAGCTGTTCTTTGGAAGGGATAGTGAGCTGAGAATCAGGCTGTTCCACCTTTGGGATGGTTTTTGTTTGATGAGACAGAGGCTTGTGTGTGGCCAAGGCTGTAAGGAAGGTGTCCCCTAATTCATCTGATATTGCAATACATAATCTGCAAATTTTCCTTAAATCCTATTTTGGTAAAGGGCTATAAACATTTGAATATAAGGTATTTCATTCACATTGTCCTCATTTATGCAAAAACAAATCTAATTTGATAATAATTCAGAGATCAATTTACAGGCCAGACTCCCCTGTTCCTGAGTTTGTTTTGGGCCACGCTGTATTACCAAGGAAAATTAATCTTTTTCTTTTTAAGGTCTGAGGGTGAAATATTCCCCAATTCTTTAGGCTGCATCCCAGAGGTGAATCTTGTGGTTCTGAATTTTGGTTTTCCATCTGTAAGAGAATAGAGGAGATCAAAGAAGAGAATGGGTGCCCATGTTCCTTCTCTTATGTTATTTCCACCACGTGGAGAAGGTATCTCTTCTCAGACATGGTTTTCCAGAATTAACAAGTCTTACTATATAACCCAAATTCCTGGCTGCAGTTACCCTGTGCCCTGCAGGTGGCCTTTCCAATGATCAGTATGTCCTGGGTATGAATTTTATACACTCAGACAGGGGACTCAAGTCCACGCCAGTCTCTTGAGCACTTCCTGGTGAGTCTATTCCTATTTAGCTCAAAACCTCCTTTGCCTCTGACCCCTTCTTCTGTGTACAAAGGGAGGTATTATATCCTCCAAGTGCACTCCTATTATATTTAGGTGACGATTCTACCAGTTACTGACACATTTTTCCTGCCAACTACCCTGCTGAAGCAAGAACTATAGTTTTTCTAGTCCCACCAGCAGTTGTAAAAAGGGGACCTTTCTAGGTTCTTGGAATATTCTCATTCCCTTAAAAAAATTGCTGCCCAATGTATTTGTCTACTGTGGTGTCTGAATACCTGCCATTCCTGTCGACTCTCCCATTCTCATAGGTCCTGTGGAGCCATGCATAACAGATAACTGAATAGAGTGGGTGATCCTTCCTTTATCCATATCCAAACAGGAAATTTATTGACACTCCCTAAATATTGGTAAGGTTCAGAAAGACAAAACCAACATTCTCTGCTGTACCTATCAGCCTTCTAAAGATATTTAACAAGCTGTCTTTAGGTCTCAAAGTTAGGTATTAGAACCCAGAGTATGTACACGAAGGTCTCTTTATCCCATTTATTCCATAATTGGCATGGAACTAGTTCCCTAATGAATGGGGTGGATTAAAGAGCCTTGGTCAGCCTGGTAAATAATCTGAAGATTTTAGCTTCAATTGTTCAACCAGGGTGTCTTGCCTGTGCCTCTGCTCACATAACAATAATAGTTGTTGGTTAATAGTTTATGGCCAGTGTCTTTCCTTACAATGTTCATATATACAAACAAGAGAAGGGATTTCCTCCCCCAACCTAGGGTAGTATCTTGCAAACCTGTGGGGTCCCCAATTAGGTCTATATTGCACAGGTCTGCACACACAGTAAGTTCCTCCCCTGCAAGCCCTACGAAGAGAGTATAAATACAGATAGAGAGGCCAAAAGCCTTATGGGACAGAGAGGAACGGTAGCTTAGTGGCTGAAGAGTGGCTTAACTTATTCTTTTAGCAGTTATGTTCATGAATAGATGGGTTAATAGCTAGATGTAGTGAATTTCTGTGTACTGTCTGAGTGGGGCTCCCAGAAGCAATTATTCTTCTGGTCATCTATACTCTCTGACATGTCTCGATTTCTCTCCCAGCTGGTCTAAAACTGGGATGACTCAGAGCTCTCATGGCGATTCTATGCGCACATCTCTTGGAATGGATTACAAGTGAAATGGAAGTCCATATGAGGCCTCTGCACATCTTAGGGCTCAATCCAGACACCTCCGCAAGACTATTTCTTACATAAGGACATTTGAGACTCAAACATCCTCAGAGGGAGGAACTGCCTCTTTTCTTCGGACCCTACGTGAGTCTAGGTACTCACCTTTCTCCTTCACATCTGTCACTGGACATAACCTTATTCCAATATTGTTCCTTATGCCACTGCTTCCCCTTTTCTCCCCAAGAAAATTACCACACATGCATAAAGGATCAACTGGCTAGAAATAAAACTTACTGTGTTCCTGCATCACTGTCAAAGTGAGAGCAGATGAATCAGTGCTCCAAGTCAGATCTGAGTCACAACACCAGAAAGATGTTACCAGAGAGCCACCTGAGACTTTGAGGGGGCTCTTTCCTCCTTGGCTATTGTCATGCTTGCAAGAAAGAAATCAGATGGGTGGTTTGCTTTATGTCTACATTTTTAAAAGGAACAAAGAGACAGGAGAGTATGCTGGAAACTATTCAGTGCCAGAGAGGATAAGGTAGGAGAGGAAGGTAATGACAAAATAATAAATTAGGGAGGAGAGCAGGAGGAGGAAATTCCAGAGTAGATTGTACTAACACGGAAATGAAGGAATCAAAGCTCCAGCCAAAAAGGTGGCTCATTGTGCATGCTATTTTCTAGCCTGCTGACACCAAGCATTTGGTACACATTGAAAAATGGGGATGTCGTAATGTGTGACTTTCAATGAAGAAAAAGCTACGGCTGGACTATTAGGACAAATTGCATATCGGCTTAACAACAATAAAACGACAGTGAAGAGATAAACCTCATGTGTCCAAGTAGTGTGCCTAAGAGAGTTCTATCCTGTAATTACATGCTATGATGTGTTCCAAGGTTGTATTTATTTAGAGCCAAGATATGTTCTACACTGAGCGAACTTCACTTGGGTGTTATCCACCAAATGGTATCTTTTAGTTAAAGTTCTCTAGTCTGGCCCAGCCAGTGTGGCTCAGTGGTTGAGCATTGAGCCAAGAACCCAGAAGTCACCGTTCGATTCCCTGTCAGGGCACATGCCTGGATTGTGGGCTTGATCCCCTGTGTGGAGCACGTAGAAGGCAACTGATCAATGATTCTCTCACGATTGATGTTTCTATCCCTCTCTCCCTCTCCCTTCCACTCTGAAATCAATAATTTTTTTTTTAAAATTAAATAAAGTTCTCTAGTCTGTAGCAATAATGAAGGCAGTGGATTCTCCCTAAAGTCCAACTGGCTTTTGAAAAATGTACTTTTAGGAAGTCTTCTAGTGAACAGACTTCTGAATAATTTCAGTCTACCATAATTGATAATACTAGATGATGAAAACTAAACTTAAGTGAATCAAGCAATAGAATACATGAATATCTTTCAGATTGAGAATTTAGTGTAAAGAGATGAGACAAGTGGGTAGAATATATAATACCAGAGGCCTGGTAAAATTCATGCATGGAGGGAGGGTATCAGTGTGTGTGTGTCCCACAGCCCAACCTATACCCTTTCCAATCTGGGACCCCTCAAGGGATGTCTGACTGCCTCCTTACAATCAAGAACTGCTGGCTCCCAACCACTCATCTGCCTACTTGATTGCCCCTAACCACTTCTGCCTGCCATTCTGATCACCCCCTACACACTCTTTTGTTAGCCTGATTGATACCTAACTGCTTCCCTGCCTGCCCAATTGCCCCTAATTGACTTCATCTACTGGCCCAGTCACCCCTAACTGCCCTCCCTTGCAGGCCTGGTTGCTCCCAACTGCCCTCCCCTGCAGGCCTGGGTTTCCCCTAACTGCCCTCCCCTATAGGCTTGGTCCCTCCCAACTGCCCTCCTCTGCTGGCCTGATCACCCAAAACTGCCCTCCCCTGCTGGCCATCTTGTGGCAGCCATCTTGTGTCCATATGAGGGTGGCCATCTTTGACCACATGGGGACAGCCATTTTGTGTTGCAGTGATGGTCAATTTGCATATTACCTCTTTATTATATAGCATGTCATTGCACATACTAGAAGCATTAGTTAGGGACAGTATTGTGACTTGAGGAAGTAAATGGTAGAAGAACAATAAAAGCTACATGTGCAAGGTGGTGACAACTATGATAATAGGTAATGGATGCAATAAAGGCTCTAACCACTTTCAAGGCATAATGTTCTGTGCCTTAAAGGTTTTTTTTTATTTTTTTATTGTTTTGTTGAAGTATGCTTTACCAGTAAACTATATATATTTAAAGTGTACAACTTCATGTTATTATGTATGTAAAACCATGGTTTACATGTATAAAACCATTACCATAATAATGAAAATGAACATATCCATAATCCCAGTTTCCTCTTGCCCTCCTTCTTGCTCAGTTCTGATGTATTTTCATAGAGTTGTTCATAGTATTAGCTTATAACCCTTGTAATGTTTGTCAAGTCTGCAGTGGGAGCTCCTTTATCATTCCTGATATTGGTAAGTTGTGTCTTTCTCATTTTTGTCAGCCTTCTAGACAGAGATTTATCAATTTTTATTTATCTTTTCAAAGGACTAGCATTGATTTTCCCTATTGTTTTTCTGTTTTCAATTTTGATGACTTATTCTCTGATTGTTGTTTCCTTTCCTCTACCTGTATTAGGTTTATTTTGTTCTTCTTTTTCTAGTTTCTTGAAGTAGAAGCTTAGACTATGATTTGCGATCTTTCCCTTTTTCTAATATAAACACTGAATGCTATCAATTTCTCTCTAATCACTGCATTAGGTGCATTCCACAAATTTTAATATGTTCTACTTTCTTTTGTAATTTCCCTTGGGACTTTCTCTTTGATTTATGAACAACTTAGAAGCATATTAATTTCCAAGCATTTGGGATTTTCCTATTTTTCTCTTGAGTTCTAGTTTAAATTCATTGTTTAGAGAACATGCCTTGTATGATTTCAATTCAGGTTTGTTAAAATTTGTTTTCTGCATTTTTATTATTAGTTGGCACTTAGTGTATACAATTTCATTTGTCATCTCTTAAATACAAATGTGACTTAAAAGAATAGAAAAATCAGTCTCAGAGTGACTGAGGTGTTGAAGAGAAGTTTTATAATCTGTTTTCTGTCATGGGAAATAACTAGATTCATGGCACCTTTGTGATGCTTGTGACCTAAATGTTTCTTAAGAATTTACAATAAAAAGAGCATGTTTTATGTACATTCTCTTCAGAACTAGGAGACAAAAATATGTTATTTATCCTAAATTTGTTCCCTTATAATGTACTTTACCTTCTCTTTCTCTTTCCTTACTGGAAACTGGAATTAGATAGACTTTATTTGCCCAAGTTTTAAACTACAGTATTAGTAAAGCAATGCTATTTTTCACATAGCAGTGAGAAGCAAAAATACCTATTTGGGGTTATAATATTTAAAAAACAACTTTTTTTCAGGAATTGTTGGCATGCACTGCTGGGTAGCTCAGTTGGTTAGAGCATTGTCCTGATACGCTAAGGTTATGGTTTTGATCCCAGACAGGGCACATTCAAGAATCAACCAATGAATGCACAAATAAGTGGAACAACAAATTGATGTTTATCTCTCTCTAAAATAAAAATGTTCATAATTTTAAAGCATAGGAAACCAAAGCCAGAAACCTGTGAGATAAAAATTAGCTTATGTATATGTGTGAAAGTGTGTGTATATATGCACGTGTCTGTGTTTGTGTGTGAATGGGCATGTGTAAAAAATGTCTGAAAAAATCTATACCAAACTCTTAACAGTGGTTATTTTTAAGGAGCAGGGTTAGAGGGGACTTTTACTTTCTTCTTTATGTTTGTTTATTGATTTTTAAATGATTAGTGTGTATAATGAATATAATCAGGAAAATTTTTCATTAAAAAAGGAGGTAATAATGAATTATCCATGTATACTTGATGAAACAATAGCTAACCTTTATTGAATGTTTATTATATACCAGCCCATTCTATGTGCTTTACAACCCTGTGAGATAGGTGTGAGATAGGTGCTATTATTATTCTCATTTAAATAGGAGGAAAGATGGCTTAGAGAGATCATACAGCTAGTAAGTGGCAGGATCAGGATTCAAATTCAATCAGGCATCAGAGCTAAGATCTTGATTATGACACTACATTAATATTCAGAACAATGTTGTCTGAATACCATATTATTCCTTGTTTAACAAATTGATGGCTACTATGCTTAAACATGATGGAAGGCCTGATGAATGTGGTTTGAGGTGTGTATTTGTTTTTATCAACACTAGAATGGGATGTCTGAGAGAGGTTATAAAGACTTTCCTGGGAATATCCTATAATAGAATCATTTATATTCACTAAGGAGAGTGAATGTAAAAGGAAGTACCCTCTCTTCAATTTAGTCCCTGTTGAATTGTAATAATTTTGCTCATATTCTTGGTTGCACAGAGCTCTTGGTTGCATTGACCATCTCTTTACATTCCTTGAACACCTGAGATATGTGAGCTTGACAGATAACAGTTTTTTCTGTCCAGAGGCAAATTTTAATTTCTATGAGGACAGCAGGTTAATACTTTTTAAAAATATTTTTTATTGATTTTAAGAGAGAAAGGAAGGGAGAAAAAAAGAGAAACATAGAGGTGAGAGGGAACATCAATCGGCTCCCTCCTGCATGCCCCTTATCTGGGATCAAGCCTGCAAACTGGGGCATGTTCCCTGAATGGGAATCAAACCAGCAACCTTTTGGTACATGGAATGATGCCCAACCAACTGAGCCACACTGGCCAGGGCAGGTTAATACTTTAATACATTAATATTTAAAATCAAGAACAAAACTGTCAACAAGAAAAACAATTTGCAGGCATCCAAGAGGCATCTCAGAATGAACAATTTATAGCTGACAAATTCAATCTAGATCATAGCCATTAATAAAAATACTAATTTCTCAATTAGCAGTAAAGGCAAAGCAATCATGTAAATAGAGATAATCAAGGTTAGAAAATTGCATTTTGAGAAGTACCAGTAGAAATGCTTCTCAAAGGTACTGTATACTCATTCATATAACCAAGATAATAATTTATTAGGAATTATAAAGGCAAGGGAAACCAGGCCAAGCTGGTGTGGCTCAGTGGTTGAGTGTCCATCCATATACCGAGAGGTCATTGATTCCATTCCCAATCAGGGCACATGCCAAGTTGCAGGCTCAATCCTCGGTATGTGGAGTGTGCAAGTTGCAGCTGATGTTTCCCTCTCATCGATGTTTCTATCTTTCTTTCCCTCTCTCCCTTTCTCTCTAAAAATCAATTATATCTAATAAAAGAGAAACATGCAAATTGACCTTACCTCTGCTATGCCCACCAGCCAATCAGGAGTGAGTATGCAAATTAATTCAACAAATATGGCAGCAGCCACTGAGTTGGAGCAAGCAGGAGGCTTGGGTTGTCCCCAACGATGGAGGCAGCCAAGCTTCCCGCCCACCCTGCCTTCCACTCAAGGTTACAAAGTTTCAATTATAGAAGATAAATAAATCCCAGATACCAGGGCCTCCACTTGGGTCACTGGGACCATTCACCCAGGCCACCCACATGCCCCAAGGGAACCCCCACCCTGATCTGGGACACCCTTCAGGGCAAACCAGCCAGGCCCCCACCTGTGCACCAGGCCTCTATCCTATCAATAAGAGTAATATGCAAATTGACCATTACCCCAACACACAAGATGGCTATCGCCATGTGGTCAAAGATGGCTGCCCCCATGTAGATGTCCACCACAAGATGGCCAGCAGAGGAGGGCATTTGGGGGCAATCAAACCTGATGGGGAGGGCAGTTAAGGGTGACTAGGCTGGCAGGAGAGGGTAATTAAGGGTGACCAGGCCTGCAGAAGAGGGCAGTTAGGGGCAATCAGGCTGGCAGGGGAGTGGTTAGGGGGTGATCATTCAGGCAGAAGCAGTTAGGGGCAATCAGAAAGGATCCCTACTGGAGTAGGGCCTAAATGGGCAGTCGAACATCCCTCGAGGGGTTCCAGATTAGAGAGGGTGCAGGCTGGGCTGAGGGACACCTCCCCATGCACAAATTTCATGCACTGGGCCTCTAGTAAATATATGTATTTTAAAAAGAAAACCATGAGTTTATGTTGTGCTGTCATCCCATGTATATTTTTTAACAGGTGTATATTGGATTTACATATATATTGTTCTTTTTCTTCCTGGAGATTTTGAATCTGACCTATTGAGGTTTAGTGATATAGATTTAAAAACGTTGATCTAAATTCCCAAGGTGTTGGTCGATTTGCAGTGTTCTACTGCTGAAGCACATACACTTTTAGTTCTTGCTGGCTGCCCCTATAAGTCCATAAGCAGGCCTACAGGGAAATCCCAGTGTTGTGCTCTGAGTAGTTTGTTAGGTTATCTCAAGGTTCCTCTACCTTGGTATTACTGATATTTGGGGCCAGATATCTTTTGGTTGGGCATCATTCCATGCACCAAGCATACACTGTTGGGGGAGGGGAGGGCAGTCCTGTGCATTAAAGGACGTTTAGCAAAGATCCCTGGCCTCTACCCACCATACACCAGTAGCACACTCTAAGTGCAACAACCAAAAATGTCCCCAGACATTAGGGAAATAGTGGGCTAGAAGCTGGGAAGACCAGACACTCAGATCAGAGGCAGAGGAGCCAAAAATGAGAGTGGATGAAACAGACATTAATCAAGTGTAATCTGATCTGAAGATAGTGGCTCTTAATAAGAGTTGTTGTTATTACAATTACATTGGAGCCTAGTATAGAAGTGTGTGCAGGATGGAACTAACATTCCCTTTTGTCTGCTTGGAAAAATATGAACTCTGACATTGCTTGGAAAAATCCATAGTCAGAGTTGTCAGAAAAAGGTTATGGCCAGTTGTCCTTTTGCCTGAATAATTTACCTGTTATATTATTGGAAATATAAAAATGAGTATTGCACCTTCTAATACAAATTGTAATTTCACATTTACAAAGCTTTCAGCTTATTGTACAAATAAAAATTTTCTTACAGCATATGCTATAATTATGTCTTTCTAAGAAGTATGTTTTAAAACTCTATGCTGCTACTCTTTGAGATATGCAGCAACATCCCTTACATTCTGGAGGAGGGCACATCAAATCAATGTCAGGGAGGTTTTGGGAATCACGAATATGAAATACACATTAGATGCAAATAAGATAGGTTGTTTTTGGAAAATCTACCCATTTGTTTTTTATTCTAATGACATCAGCTAATAATGAATTTATTGTAACCAAGATATGTTGCCACAGCCTCTGGCAGCATATAATTGTAACACAGTTATTGTTCACCCATTTAAATAAGGTGGTGTTTGGGTTGCCTATGGTTTGTTATCATGCTTCATTTTTTAATTCTTCCTTATTTTCTATCCCTGTGAGGAAAAAAGAGCAGTCATAATATCTTCCTATCTTTGAATACTGATAATTGGGATACATGGATATTTCCTGGTAGATGTCCATTTGGAAAGATATTAGGCTGGTGCCCTTCATACTGATGACAACAGTAATCCTTGGCTGGGGCCTGGTTCTTGATACACAATCATTAGAGTAATTACTCTGGGGATGATGGTAGCTATCTGGCTTCTCATAAAAAGTCCACAGATATACTTGAGATAATTTACACTATGTTCCATTTCTATCACAAAACTGGTTGATCTGAGGTGCATGCAATCTACTCATATTTTTCAAAGGTAGTTTTTAGTGTTGTAAAACACTCTGTGCAATTTTTCACTTTAAATTCATGTTTTACATTCCTTTTTGAATTTGTCATCAGGCACAGTATGACCATGAGCAACCTAGCACCTTGCTTCTGAAACGCCCAAAATGACCCCCAGGTTCTTTTGCTTGCCACTCTGAAGCCAAACACATGGCACAGGTGCTGATGGAAGGAAAGTGATTTTTTAGGTGTTGAGTACCTGAGAAGATGGCAGGGTCATCCTATATAATAAAGAGGTAATATGCAAAGTGACCCTCATGCCCTTGCATCACAAGATGGCCGCCCCCATTGTTACAAGATGCCTGGCAGGGGAAGGCAGATGAGGGTGAACAGGCCTTCAGGAGAGGGCAGTTGGGAGTGATAAGGCCTGCAGGGAAGGGCAGGTGGGGGGACCAGGCTTATAGAGGAGGGCAGTTGGGGGCAACCAGGCCTGCAAGGGAGGGTAGATCATGCCAACAGGGGAGTAATTAGGGGGCTATCAGGCTGGAAGGCAGAAGTGGCTAGGGGCAATCAGGCAGCCAGGCAGGCAAGTGGTTAGGAGCCAGCAGTTCCGGATTGTGAGAGGGATGTCTGACTGCCAGTTTAGGTCTGATCCTGCAGGGACATCTGGCAGTCTGACATCCCCTGAGGGATCCCAGATTGGAGAGAGTACAGGCTAGGCTGAAGGACACCTCCCCAGTTGATAAATTTCATGCACTGGACCTCTAGTTTATATATAAAAGCCTAAGTGACCAAACAATCTAATGACTGGTCACTATGATGTGCACTGACCACCAGGGAGCAGAATGATCAATGCAGAGCTGCCTCCTAGTCGTCAGTGCATTCCCACGGCAGAAGCACTGCTCAGTTGACAGATGGGCACCAGACAAAGGGCTCATGGCTGGCAAGTGCCACTGTGGTGGTGTGAACCTCTCTCAATTGGGACTGATTGGGCACGAGCATAGCTGGGATGAGTGGGAGCAGCAGGCAGGAGCGGCAGGTGGTGTTGGACTGCTGGTTTCAGCCCAGTCCCCACAGGCCACAAGGAGGGACCCACCCATGCATGAATCCATGCACTGGGCCTCTAGTCACATTATAACAGCTAATAGCCACATGTGATTAACAGATATCATATAGGACAGGAAAGCTTTAGCATATCAGGGCCCTAACCATGGATACCAATAAGAGTTTGGAACTGGTGTGAGTATTATGCAGGGAATTAGAGAAATAAAACTGTATTTTTGGATTCAAAGCTTATTTTGGAGAAAAGAGAGGAGAGAAAATTTAAGGAAATAATGCTTTAAGTAGAAGGTTCTACAAGTTCTTAGGGCTAATGCCTGGCCAGCAGACACTATTTGTTGTAAAAAGTCTCTACTTCAAGCTCTTCTAAATACTTATCAAGTGGCTGCAGGAAACCAGAGGTGGAGATCAGGGAGAGGCTTACGCTTTAATGGTTAGGTAATTAAATTCTCTGAAATAAGATTTTCCCTAGGCTGTGAACGGGAGGAGAAAAAGGTTGTTTGGGTGGGTGAAGCAGGGAAAACCAGGAATGAGACTGTTTCTCCTGAAGCTCAAATAAAGATGTAGACTTTATTTAGGCACAGTGGACTTAATCATGAGGTATGACCTCATCATGTGGGAGGACTCCACCAGGAGATAGAAACTTATCATGTGAGGGGACTCCACCATGAGGTAGATACTCATCATGTGAAGGAACTACACCTGAGAAAGGACTCCCTCAACTGGAAGAACCCCTCACTTAAAAGACTCCCATATGGGAGGGCCCATGAAATAAAAATATATACAAATGCCTCATAAGCACATAAAAAGGTACTGAACATCATTATTCATCATAGATATGCAAGTAAAAAACATGACATGCCATTTCACACTCACTAGATAGCTATAATCAAAGACAGGCCAATAACAAGTATGGCAAAGATGTGGAGAAATTGGAACCCTTATTTAATGCAAGTGAGAGGGTAAAATGGTGCAGCCATATTGAAAAACAGTTTTGTCGTTCCTTGAAATGTTAAACGTAGAGTTGCTATGTGACCTAACCCAGCTATTCTACTTTTTGGGTATCTACCCACCCAAGAGAAATAGAAATATATGTACACAAAAAGTTCTACATAAATTCTCATAGCAGATTTATTCATAATAATAAAAAAGTAAAAGAACAGAAATGTCTAACAACTAATGCATGGATAAACAAGTGTATATCTATACAACAGAATATTATTTGGTGACAAAAAGGAAGTATTGATAAGTTATAAACATGAATGAGCCTCAAAACAATATACTAAGTGAAAAATGCCAGTTATAATAAACAACATATTGTATCATACAATTTATATAAAATGTCTAAAATAGGCAAATCCATAGACACAAAGATTAGTGGTTGCTAGTCTTGGAAGGGCTAACAAAGGGGAATGACTGCTAATAGGTACAATGTTTCCTTTGGGGATGATGAAAGGGTTCTATAATTAGTTTTGGTGATGACTACACAACTCCCCCAATATACAAAAAATTATGCACACTTTAAGTAGCTGAATTCTATGGTACATAAATTATATCTCAATAAATCTGACACAATAATGAACAGAGCTTTAGAGATGTGCTGGATAACATTAAGTGGTTTGACATATACATATAGGGGTTGACCAAAGTAGGTTTACAGTTGTTCGTTTGGAAAAAGACATGCAGGTTATGATTATTACAATTGCTTTATTAATTCAAAGGAATGTCACTAATATATGTAAACCTACTTTTGCCCACCCCTGTATGATGTGAACTCCCAGAAAGGTGGGTGGGTAACAGAAGAAATAACGGCTAACACTTCCCAAATGTAATGGAAACTATAAACATCAATCAAAAAGAAAATGGGCATCCCTATGTTTATAGCAGCATTATTTACAAAAGGCAAGATCTGGAAGAAGCACAAGTGTCCATCAGCAGATAAATGGATAAAAAAACTCTGGTACATTTACCAATGTAATAGTACAGTGGCTGTAAAAAAGAACTCTTACCATTTGCGACAGCATGGATGTAGCTGGGAAGTATTATGCTAAGCAAAATAAGCCAGTCAGAGAAAAAACAAATACCATATAATCTCACAAATATGTGGAATCTAATGAAGGAAATAAATTGATAAACAAAATGGAACCGGAAGCATGGATATATGGAATAGACTGGCTGGTGCCTGAAGGGGATGAGGGTGACTGGATAAAAAAGGTGAAGGGATCAGCTAAGGTATATGCATATCCCAATGACACGAACAATAGTTTGGTGAAGGCCAAGGGAGGGGAAGTGAGGATGAGTGGATGTAGGCAAAGGGATGGGGCGAGGAGGGACACCTGTAATAATGTCGACATTAAAACTTTTAATTAAAAAAACAAACATAACTGCCCTGGTCATTTTGCTTAATGGTTAGAGCGTTGGCCTGAGGACCAAGGTGCTTGTGTTCTCCCTCCCTCTCTCTCTCTCTCTCTCTCTCTCTCTCTCTCTCTCTCTCTCTTTCCTCCCTCCCTTCTACTCTATCTAAAAAGTGTCCTTGGGTGAGGATTAAAAAACAACAGCTATAAAACACAGACTAGAAGCCACAAAGAATCCCAAGCAGAAAAAACGTATTTTTATATCACAAACTGAGGTATATTAAATTGTTAAAAAGAGTAGAAACCAAGATGGCAGCATAGGTAAACACCTGAACTGTTGTCTCACACAATTTCAAAACTACAACTAAAAGACAAAATGGACATTATCCAGAACCACAGAAGGCTGGCTGAATGGAAATTCTACAACTAGAAGGAAAGAGAAAAGCAAACTGAGACTCACAGGAGCTGTGAAGGCACAGGTATGAAGGCGCACATGCAGAGAGGGCTGGCAACTGAGTACGCAGCTGGCTTTCTTTCTTTTTTTTTTTTCTTTTTTATTATATTTTTATTGATGTTTTACAGAGAGGAAGGGAGAGAGATAGTTAGAAACATTGATGAGAGAGAGAGAGATTGATTAGCCACCTTTTGCCAGCCCCCCACCGGGGATGTGCCCGCAACCAAGGTACATGCCCCTGACCGGAATCGAACCTAGGATTTTCCAGTCCACAGGCTGATGCTCTATCCAGAGCAAACCGGTTTCAGTGCAGTTGGCTTTCTTAAGTGGGAGGGAGACAAAAGCTCCTGACTGCTCTGAAATTCAGTTCTGGTCGAGTCTCTGGGGAGCCAGACTCATTTGGGGAGAAACTGGACTATCTGGCAGCAGGCAGAACTCAAGGGTGGCTTCTTCTCAGAGGTGCTTGCAGTGATTACCATGGGACACTGAGACACAGGGGCCTATTAGGGCAGGGCTGATGGGAAACCAATGCTGTCTGCTCCACCCTGAGACTCCACCCCATTCAAGCTGAGCACGGAGGCTTTTGCAAGTCTTCTCCCAAAAAGGTGTCTCCAGCACAGAAGTTCTCCCAGCGTAGACACAGCTGATCCTCAAAGCTAATTAGTATGGAGATCAATTCCTCCCACTGATACCAACAACAATCAAGGCTTAACTACAACAAGATTGTGCACACAGCCCACAAACAGGTACACCAAGAGTGTCCACCTCAGGTAACTGGGAAGGCTGAGTCACTGGGCCCTATAGGCACACAAAGCCATTCTATCAACTCAGGGAAGCAGCCAAAATGTGGAGACAAAGAAACAGATCACTAATGAAAGAAATGGAGGAAAGCAAACAACTGGATATAGAGTTCAAAACCATGGTTATAAGGTTTTTCAAGAATTTCCTAGAAAAGGCTGATAAATTTTAGTGAGACCCTCGAAGATATGAAAAGGACCAACTAGAAATTAAGCATACATTGACTGAAATAAAAAAAAATATTATACAGAGATCTAACAGCAGACTGGAGGATTGCAAGAATCAAGTCAAAGATTTGAAATACAAAGAAGCAAAAAGCCCCAAATGGAAAAGAAAAATGAAAAAGGAATCCAAAAATATGAAGATAGTGTAAGGAGCCTCTGGGACAACTTTAAGTATACCAACATCAGAATTATGGGGGTGCCAGAAGAAGAGAGAGAGCAAGATACTGAAAACCTACTTGAAATAATGACCGAAAACTTCCCCCATCTGGTGAAATAGACTTACAAGTCCAGGAAGCGCACAGAACCCCAAATAAAAGGAATCCTAAGAGAACCACACCAAGACACATCATAATTAAAATACCAAGAGCAAAAGTCAAAGAGAGAATATAAAAAGCAGCAAAAGAAAAAGTTAGTTACCTACAAGGGAGCACCTCTATAACTGTCAGCAGGTTTCTCAATAGAAACTGTGCAGGCCAGATGGGAGTGGCAAGAAATAGTCAAAGTGATTAAAAGCACGAACCTACAACCAAGATTACTCTACCCAGCAAAGCTATCATTCAGAATTGCAGGTCAGATAAAGAGCTTCATACATAAGAAAAATCTAAGAGTTCATCACCACCAAACCAGTATTATATGAGATGTTGAAAGGTATTCTTTAAAAAGAGGAGGAGGAAGAAAAAGGTAAGGATAGAAATTATGAACAAATACATATCTATCAACAAGTGAATCTAAAAATCAAGTGAATAAAAAAATCTGATGAACAGAATAAACTAGTGAATATAATAGAATCAGGGGAATGGAAAGGGAGTGATTGACAATTCTTGGGGGGGGGGAAACAGGTGTGGGGGGTGCGAGAAGAGACTGGACAAGGGTTGTACACCTATGGATGAGGACAGTGGGGTGAGAACTGGGTGGAGGGGAACTATGGGGAGGGAGAAAGAAGTACAATTGTAATAATCTGAACAATAAAGATTAAATAAAAAAATAAAAAAACCACCACCACCAAGTGGGTGACCTCGGAATTATCCAAGCGTGCCCCCAACTCCTTCACCTGCCCAGACGCCTAGGGTCCCTTTATAGCTGAGCTGAGCCCAGTGCCACCCAGGCTTAACCACCTCTCTGATTTGGCCTAAACATCTGGAGCAATCACATAAAATCAGAATTCCCCACTTCTCTTTCCAAAGTGGCTGATCCGTGTCACCTCAACCCTAAGAGGAATCCCCAACTTGGGGAAGTGGTGAGAAGGAAGCTATTTGTGCATACAGTTCAATTGTGTAAACTCCCGCTGATTGTGGCACCACCCACTGTGAGGCAGCACAGGCACGAAACAGTGTGGCTGTTAAATGAGGCCCATCTCCAGCTTTTAGGAGGCTCCCCCTGCTCCAAGCTAGTGCACCCCACTCTGCCCTAGTGAAACAGCTTCAGTGTTTCAGCCCCAGCAGACAGAACATGTCCCAGCTGAAAGGGAAAGTGTAGTCCTGGCCAGTGTTGCTCAGTAGATAGAGCATCTGCCTGAGGATTAAAGGGCTTGGAGTTCAATTCCCTGTCAGAGCACATGCCTGGGCTGTGGGCTTGATCCCCAGTGTGGGGCATGTAGGAGGCAGCCAAACAATGATTCTCATCATTGATGTTTTTATCTCCCTTTCTCTCTGAAATAAATCTATACTAATAAAAGGTTAATATGCTAATTAGTCCAAACAACTTCTGAACGACCTTCCTGATGTCCTTCTGGACAAAGCCATGGTGGCAGGACAGAGGTGGTTAGGGGCACTCAGGCCAGCAGGGAGAACAGTTAGGGGGATCAGGCCGACAGGGGAGAGCAGTTAGGGAGATCAGGCTGGCAGGCAGGTGAGCGGTTAAGGGGCAGCAGTCCCAGATTATGAAGGGATGTCTGACTGCCAATTTAGGCCTGATCCCAGGGGTCCCCAATTGGAGAGGGTGCAGGCTGGACTCAGGGAAACCCCCCATGCACAAATTTCATGCACCAGGCCACTAGTTTTATTTATTATAGACAAAAACTAGAAACAATCTAAATGTCCATCAACATTTGTGGTATGTAAAGAAAATGTGGTATATTCATATATTGGAAAACTATTCAGTAATAAAAATGAATAAACTATTGATATATTCAGTGACGCAGATAAATCTCAAAACATTATGTTGGGCAAAAGAAGCCTTATCGCCTGGCAGGTGTGGCTCAGTGTTTGAGTGTCAACCCATGAATCAAGAGGTTATTGGCTCAATTCCTGGTCAGGGCACATGCTTGGTTTTTGCTTTGATTCCCCAGTATGGGGGGAAGGGTGCAGGAGCAGATTGATGGTGTTTCTTTTTCACTGATGTTTCTATCTGTATCTCTCTCTCAAATTCAGTAAAATGTATTTAAAGAGAAAGAAGCCTTACCAAAAGAACTATATATACTGCATGATTATTTTTTTTATTGTTTAAAGTATTACATGTGTCTCCTTTCTCCCTTCCTGCCTTTGACCATCCCACCTCCCCCCGCTCCCCCCGCTCCGCCACTCCCACCCCCAGGACAAGCCCCCACCGTCCTGTATCTGTGTCCATTGGTTATGCTAACATGCATGCATAGAAATCCTTAGTTGATCTCTAACACTCCTGCCCTGCCCCCTGCCTTCTCTCTGAGGTTGGATGGTCTGTTCAGTGTTACCTTGATTATATTCTTATGAAGCCTTAGAAAAGACAAATATAATCCATAAGGGACAAAAAACAAATCAGAAGTTGTCTGGGGTCAGAGAATTTTTTTTTTTTCTGAAACACAGCCAATTTTATTCAAATTCTTCAAAACTTATAATCAATATGTTGTTTCTAAAATATAGTGGTTTTATTTCATCTTTTCCTTTATAGTTTTTCATTAATTTTCCTTTATTTTTTTCAAAAATTCATTCAGAATTTTTGAGTTGCCTAGTTAGGAGCCTCTGACCTATTCTGATTAAGCTTATTCTCAATTATTTGTGGACAACATCTTGCTTCTAAATGAAAGGCTTTTGGTTGTTTCAATCACTTGGAGATAGGATAAAACTACATTATTACTCATAACCACATGACCTAATTTATTTTTATTTTTTAAAAAAATATATTTTATTGATTTTTTACAGAGAGGAAGGGAGAGGGATAGAGAGTCAGAAACATCGATGAGAGAGACATCGATTAACTACCTCCTGCCCACCCCCCACTGGAAATGTGCCTGCAACCAAGGTACATGCCCTTGACCGGAATTTAACCTGGGACCTTTCAGTCCGCAGGCCGATGTTCTATCCACTGAGCTAAACTGGTTTTGGCAACACATGACCTAATTTAGAATCAATCTTAGCAACTAGTCTGGCATCCCTTTCTTTTTTTTATTGATCTAGAGAGAGGGAGGGAGGGAAAGATAGAGAGAGAAAAAAAGAGAGAGAGAGAGAGAGAGAGAGAGAGAGAGAGAGAGAGAGAGAGAGATGGATGAATTGGTTGCTTCCCACATGTGCTATAACCCAGGATCTAAACGGAAACCCAGGTATGTGCCTTGACCGGAATCTAAGCCACCACCTTCTGATTTACAGGAAGAAACTCCAACCCAGTTACCAGGCCAGTGTTCAGTCTTTGCATTTCTAATCAAATTTAAAATCTACCTTTTAGCTTCTTCTGGAGTCATGTTCAGTTTCTGCCAACATGTTAACGCTGATCCACTGGAAGATGCAATGAAGTCTCATATATGAAGAGACAGGCATTTTCAATGAATTCTTCAAGATAAGGCAACAAGAAGTGATTCACACCCTGGCTGTTTTTGCTCGGTGGTTTGAGCCTCGGCCCCTGATGATTTCCGATGAAGGGCACATATCTCGATTGCAGGTTTGATCCCTGGCCCTGTTGATCTCTCTCTCTCTCTCTCAAAAAAAAAAAAAAAAAAAAATCAATGGAAAAAAACACCAGGAGGATTAAAAAATAAATAAAAGTGATTCACACACACAGATTCACATTCCCTTAGCTTTTTCTGAGTTGGGGCCAAAGTAAAAGTTAACATATAAGAATTCAACAAACTCTAATTGGATCTTTCTATGTGTAAGACTCCTGTTGAGTAACTTTGACTAGATCTTTTAGCACCTGCTAACATTTTTAAACATCTTTGTTATGACTGCTGTAGTCAAATAGTAAAGAATATGTGAATACATCGTATAAATTTCATTAAGATACTGCAGTTCGTAAAGGAAGTGATCAAAACCTTTATTGGACCCTTCAAGGTGGTTGAAGAGACAAGTGAATGAGTCACGTTGATTGCTGAAGAGACTGGAATGGAGAACTCACAAAATTATGATCTCCTCGAGGCCCAATGTATGAAATTTGTACACGGGTAAGGTCCCTAGCAGCTGCCTATCAGGGCCTCCCTACCCTTGGCTGGCTGCAGCCACCACTGGCTGGAGTCTTCCTTTGCACCTGCCTTGGTCTAACGTCGCCCTGCTCACCTGCTCCACTGCTGCGGTCTTACTCTCTTTGGTGCCTATCCGGGCCAGAAGCACTTCCACTGCTGCCAGCGCTGCGTTGCCCCCTGGTGGTTAGCACACATCTAACTCTAACTCCTGGTCCAGTGGGGACAAATTGCATATTAGCCTTTTATTATACTAAGTAGCCACATTATTATGACCACCCCATCAGTACTTTGTTGGGCCACCTTTTGCCTTCAATACTGGGGCAATTTCTTCTTGGCATTGACTCCACGAGATGTTGAAAGGTGATTCGAGGAATCTAACACCATGCCTGATGAATAGCATTGTCCAGTTCTGTGAGATTTGATGGTTGTGGAATCAGCTGCCTGGTGGCTCTTTTAACTTTCTCCCACAAATGCTCAATTGGATTGAGATCTGGTCATTGTGGGGGCCACCTAAGTAAGGTAAAGTCTCCCTCATGTTCTTGAAATCAGACCTGCACAATATGAGCACCGTGGTATGGCATATTGTCTTGTTGGAAGAAGCCATCTCTGTTGGGATACACCATCAACATGATAGGATAAACTTGATCAGCAATGATACTTAGGTATATTTTGCTCTTCAGATGTTGTTCCACAAGAATTAAAGGACTCAAATTATGCCAGGAAAACAATACCCCAAACCATAACAGTGCTCCCACCAGCTTGAAGGGTTGTACTCATCATACATGTGGGGTGCATGCTTTCCTGCTGTTTCTGCCAAATTCTCACTCTGCCATCTGCATGATGCAACTGAAAACGTGATTCATTGGATCACATGCCTTTTTTCCGATGCTTGACTGTCCAATCCTTGTGTTCCTGTGCAAACTGGAGAAGTTTTTTCTTGGTAATTGAAGATAGCAAAGGTGTTCAAACAGGCTAATTTGCCTACAAACATTAAGTGTCATAATAATCTGGCCACTCAGTGTATAATAACTACAGCAGCAGTTCTCAACCTGTGGGTCGTGACCCACAGGTTAAGAACCACTAGCAGGGACACCTAAGACCATCAGAAAACACAGATATTTACATTACGATTCATAACAGTAGCAAAATTACAGTTATGAAGTAGCAACAAAAATAACTTTATGGTTGGAGGTCACAACAACATGAGGAACTGTGTTAAAGGGTAAGGGGCATTAGAAAGGTTGAGAACCACTGATATAGGATGGTCTCTTTAACCATGTAAGGTCTTCCATGGTTGCATCCCAATTCTGCATTAAGATTTCAGAAGTCAGTGTCCATAGAGTGAATTCAAAACATTTCTATCTTTTGCTGGAACTAGCATTCTAAAGAAGATATTCTGCTGCTCTATAGTAATTTCCACACTCACATTGAAATTTTGCATATTTGTAGTATCTAAATATTCTTGACTAAAACCATGCTTTCTTGCCAGGTAGTCAAACAGCATCTGACCATCCCAGGTTGACTACATTTATCTTGTAGTTTCTGGATCTTCAAACATTATTATTATTATTATTTTTAAAATATATTTTATTGATTTTTTTTTACAGAGAGGAAGGGAGATTTAGAAACATTGATGAGAGAGAAACATAGATCAGCTGCTTCCTGCACACCCTCCACTGGGGATGTGCCCGCAACCAAGGTACATGCCCTTGACCAGAATGGAACCTGGGACCTTTCAGTCCGCAGGCCAATGCTCTACCCACTGAGCCTAACCAGTTTCGGCTGGATCTTCAAACATTACTACAATTGGTTCTGTTTATGCATGAGCTGTTTTAATTGTGCAACAACTGTGGTCCTTTTTTCCTCTCAAAGCATGAGGAATATCAAAAGATTTTTGTATATATCTATAGCAAAGTCTACCATGCTTGTATCACTAAAATCCAATATTCTTGTTATAATTCTTTTTCATTATATATCTTCTTTACAAAGGAAAACTCAAGAAATGGAAAGAGCAGATGCTGATCCAAAAAATGGGCAATGTGGGTAGTCAAGGCATACTCTGCCATCTTGCCAAAGGAAAAAGAAAGAGAAAGGTTGGGGAATAGTGAACTGGATGGGCACAAGAGAATTTTGGGGGTGATGAAAATGTTCTTTAGCTGGATTGTAGTGGTGGTTACACTAGTATATTAAATTCTTAAATACATGAAATTGTTTTGATAATTAAAATGGGGCCGAAACTGGTTTGGCTCAGTGGATAGAATGTTGGCCTGCGTACTGAAGGGTCCCAGGTTTGATTCCGGTCAGGGGCATGTGCTTGGTTGGGGGCACTTCCTGGCAGGGAGTGTGCAGGAGGCGGCTGATTGATATCTCTCATCGATGTTTCTGACTCTCTATCCCTTTCCCTTCCTCTCCGTAAAAAGTCAATAAAATATATTTTAAATAAAATAAAATGTGAGAAACTTGTATTATGTAAACAACACATCATTAAAATTGATCTTTAAAAAATGGAAATAAGAGGCATTACCAATGATCAGAGTTATATTTTCTTAGTTCAAATAAAATTAAATTCTAGTTCTCTAAAATTGTTCTGGTCATCTTGACTGAACCGGGATAGTAAAAATGTCAACTTCATAGTTCCAAATAAAACTTTTATAGATAAAAGTTTATTATAAAGTATAAGCTTTATAATAAAAGTATATTATTTATGCAGCTAATTCTTTACATTTTTATGGTATGTTGACACTTAAATTTAAATCTCTAGTCCTGGCTGGTATGGATCAATTGGTTTAAGTGTCATCCCGTATACCCAAAGGTTGTAGGTTCAGTTCCTAGTCAGGGCAGATATGGAAGTTATGAGTTCAATCCCTCAGGTCGGGATGTATGGGTAACAACTGATTGATGTTTCTCTCTCTTTCCTTTCCTCTAAAATCAATAAAAACATACTCTCCTGTTAGGATTAAAAAAAAAAAATTCAAATCTCTCCAGTGGTTCTGTGAGTGGAACTGGGTGACAGTGGATGTTATCATCATGGCCTTCAGAATGCTATTATTCAGTGAATTAGAATTGCAACAAAATATTCTTTGCAAATTCCAATGATAAATATAGCTTAATGTTTTCTTTATTCTTCAGACCCAACTCATAACCTCATGATTTTTAATCATAAAAATAACACTCCATGATTTTTAAAAACTCCTTACTGGCCTTTTGAATTTTGGCACTGAATGAATGTGTTTCCCAATAAGCCTCCCCAGTCCACTGAAGCCTAAAATGATGGTTCCCTCTTTCAATTCTTAAACTTATTACTGGGTGTACTGCTTATTTGGCAATTTAAATTTTCCACATTTACAAGTCTCATTCCAGCTGGGTTTTCAGATCCTTCGGCCCATGATAGTTACCCTAAGCATCTGTTGATTTAATTTTGCTGTATTGATTAACTGAATTAAGGGATTTATTCAACGACATTATTGTATAGAGTTTTCTTTACAAATTGAAATGAGCTCAATGCTTAGTAATCCTGTAGAGATGTTGTAGGTATTCAGAACAGTATTGCTTGATTTTTCTGTTTAATTCACAGAGCTCAGCTGCTGTAATTCTCCTGAGTGGATGGAGAAGACATTAACAGAGGACGGAGACCTGGATTTGGGAGTGGCAATAACAACAGAGCTATATCTGGTTTTACAAAGCAGGTACTGTGATTCATCACCTCATTCAGGACAAGGTTCTGAGTTCCACATGCTAGAATCCTCTAAGTAGATGTTTGCTTAAAGGAAATGAACCTAGCTTTGCTGGTTTATTTTTTTCATTCTCTCTTTGTACACAAAATATATTTAGTTTTTAGTATCTTCAAGTTTAGACTTTTGGAAAATGCTTTAAAATTTTTTTTCAAATATATTTTTATTGATTTCAGAGAGGGTGAGATAGAAACATCAATGATGAGAGAGCATCGATTGGCTACCTCCTGCTGGCCCCCTACTGGGGGATCTGCAATCCAGGCCTGTGCCCTGACCCGGAATTGAACCATGACCTCCTGGTCCACAGGTAGATGCTCAAACCACTAAGTCACGGCAGATGGGTGGAAAATGCTTTTTAATGGAGAAGACAATGGTCTGTCTGCATTTTGGAGATTTACTTTTTAAACTGTTTTAATAACTAAAAGGCACAGGTAGATTCAACAAAATGCTTATACAGTTCCGTATACTCAGCTCTGGGGAGAAAGGGGCAGGGAGGAGCAGCGAGATGGCATGACCCTCAAAGACAAAAACTGACTAGATAGACGGTATCTTAGCTTAAGTAGCAGCATGGCTAATACAATTTTACAGGAAGTTAAGAAAAAATGGAGAACATGTTCAATGCCCAAAGGCAATAAATCACACCAGCATTTTTTGATTTAAACAGAGGTGAGAACATCTGGCCCATGAAATCATTTGGTCTAGCCCTGGCAAGGCTTTAGGGGTAAGTTAATTGTTTGACCAAATATAGCAGGCTAATTTTAAGTTGATAACTTTGTATGGCCTGCAAATGATAAGTATCCAGATGGCCCTTGGCAAAAAAAAAAAGGTTCCCCACAGCTGGTCTAAAAGCTAGAATTCTGAACAGAATGCAAATTTCCAGGTTGCTCTTTGCTGCTGTAGAACCATGGCTTCCACTTGAATCCAGGCCTTCTTGTAATGGATGAGGTGTCCTCCAACTTGGAGTCTGCTCTATTATGAGCATGGATTCTACTTTACAATCCTTGCTTGTTTTTAATCCTCATTCAAGGATATTTTTTTCATTGATTGTTAGAAAGTGAAAGGGAGGGAAGGAAGAGACACACATCAATTGGTTGCCTCCCGCACTGATGAAACCTGCAACCGAGGTATGTACTCTTGATGGGTATTCAAACTTGTGATTCTTCAGTGCATGGGCCAACACTCTAATCACTGAGACACAACATTCAGAGCACAATCTTGGCTTGTTTTAGCAAATCACAATGGTTTAGACAAAGAATAGAGAAGGGGGAAAAGCATTGAAGGTAAAAGGATTTTGTCAGGTTATTCTTTTTTAGAACGAGGAAATAGGAACTGCATTGTGGAAAAGATAAAGACTTAATGAAAAAATGAACAGAGGAAAACAAAATCAAGTTTTGCATTTTGGATATAATCATTGTTAAGTCTATTTGTGAAAGCCTCTAAACATGTTGCTTTGTTATTCATAGGACTATATAGTATTTTTGTAAATAGGATTAGTCTGCCTTTTCTCTCAACTATATTCCATGGCTTTAGTAAGTGTACACAGAAGTGACTCAAGGCAAAGTTGTGAAAGTATACATTTTGGAAGCAGGTACAATGAATCTTCCCTACACTGATTTTACTGTTTCTCACCCGATTCCCTTTGCATTCAGTGCCCCTTATTTTCCCCTGTGTACCCCAGGCCATCCATGGTGGATCCTGGCTGGGTCCCCTCAAAACAGGTCTTGTTCTCTCATTGCTCCTTTTTCTCTGGCCCTTCAGCTTTATGAGTGAAGATGCTTCCCTATGTTCTGCTATTCATTTAGTGTCTTGAAAAGTGATCACTCTGGCTAATCAGATATACTAACCGATTAGAGAACAGATAACATTTTATTTTTGTTAATCAGGGTGATTGAAAGGCAGGGACGGAGGATAGAGAGAAGCATCAATGTGAGAGAGACACATGGATTGGCTGCCTCCCACACATGCCCTTACTGAGCAGGGGATCAGTCAGGGTGAGAATAGGTAATATCTCATATATCTCACTTTGTGTATTAATGAGTTCCTATAAGTCAGTGGTGGGAAAACTGCAGCTTGCGAGCCACATGCAGATTGGGAGCCGCCGTTTGCCGCTCTGTTGACTAATGAGTTTGTTGACTACTGTCATATACTACCCTTTACCTCTTTGCATACAATATGCCACTATTGTCTAACCCTCACAGCTTCCAACTACCTGGTAACATTTAGTTTAGTCCAGTGGTCGGCAAGCTCATTAGTCAACAGAACTGCGGTTTGCCAACCACTGCTATAGATGATTGCATTTAGCTGAAGAGGCAGCCCAAAAGAAATTCAGCCACCTAAGCATTGGCAGGCACTTCCTGAGACAATGTTACCTGTTCTCGTCCTGGCTTATACAATAGTTTATTTCTTTCAGGTATAAGAAGAGTACAGGGACATTATCTTAGTTCATGGCTTCCATCTTCAAGGTCACCTGGTACTCAAACATGCATACTTGAATTCCAGTCATCATGTTACATTCCAGAAAGTAGAAAAGAGGAAGCCTCTTCAGAGAGCTTTCCTGGAACATTTCACTCATATCTCATTGGTCTGATTTAGCCATGTGGACAGCTAATCCTCTTTGAGGCAGGCATATTGCTGTTCCTCACAAAATGGAGAACCCATACTAAGGGAGATGGAAGAATGGACAATGGGTAGGGAATTAGCAGCTTCTCCCAGCCTGACCTATATCTGATCCAGTGAGAAGCTGGAATTTACCTTATCACAAGTACATCCTACTTCTTGGAGATTATATATACATTTACCCTTCCTATCCTTGGTGAGCAAAGAGGGATAAAGAAGATAGTTTGGCAAAAGAGATTAGACTTCTTATAAGGCTGTCTAAACTGGGGACAGGTGGTGTAATCTCAATGATGAGGTAGATAAATCATTTTCTAAGTGGGCCTTTGCTCAGGTATCCAGAGATTATGGCTGTCCCTGCTTCCTTATTTAAACCAAGGTTTTACTCATGGGTAGAAAGTATGTGGCATGTTATCTTCCCTTCCTTCTTTCCTCATGACAGAGTTTTTCCTGGTTAAGTTGGAACATGATCTCAGAACCCTTCTCATTATAATGTTTTTAGTAGTTACTTTGGTCCAAAAGACTTGACATTGGTGTTTAAATCTACTAGCCATCTTTAATTGCTTGTGGGTTTTCAATCAGGTAAAAGTCTCTAGATACAATTCTTTAATTTATGGGATAAATCTTTTATAGGTGTATCTGCAGGTGAAAAACGTATATATTTATAGGTATCAGACTTGGCATTCTTCAGAATTTAGCACTAAATGACTATAATCACTCACATTACTGTACATGTCCTCAATTTGTTCTTTTTACTGTTTAATGCACTATGAGTTTCTCTAGGGCAAGACTCTATCTTTTCCATTTTTGTATACTTAAGGTGCCTGCAGGACTCAGCACTCTTTCAAATGTTTTACCAATAAATCATCTACATTGGTCAAGGTCAAGTGGCTAACAAGTAAATACTTTCCCATTAAGTAAGCTGGTTATATTGTGAACTATTTATCATTTAATAGGAAAGGGAGGCCTTATTTGAGAGGTGGTCATTGGGTGACAAGAGCATTGGTAATACAACAGAGTCTTGGTTATTTCACAACTACTTTACAAATGTTTGAGTAACTGACATACCAAACTGCCTACCAGGTAACAAGGAAAGGGCAGATATACTTTGAGCAGGTTTTTTCTTTGTTCCTGAGACTAGCCTTTTTCATTCTTTTGAGTAAGGTTCAGATCCTGGGTTAATGTGTCTCAGTATTTTCTGTATTCAAGGAGGTGATTCTGAGAGTTGTACAAACGACAGATTCATATTTCATGGATATGTGTGTAGCTGAAGTAAGACTTTACTTATTGTGCTCTACTTAATTTAATTAAGGTGGTCTATACTCACCAATTCGTTTTTATAAGATCTTACAAACATTTAAGTTAATACTAATATCATTTGTTTGAAATATTTTGGTTCCATTAAAAATTTTGTTGAAAAATAAAAAGCTACTACTGCTAAAATATGTGAAGAGCATTGACTTAAGTAGCTCACCCACATTCCATATCTACTTCTTTATAATGACCAAGTTCTTAAACCCTGGTAACAAAGAAAGATGAAGGAAAAGAATTATGTCATGATTCTTTTGATTCAAAGAGGAGGTTGGCTCTGATTAGATCCAGCTGATGGTTTCTAAGAAGGCTAAATGTTTTGAGGAAAGAGCTTGAGTTATAAGCAGTCACCTTCCCTCTCTCCCTCCAATCCCAATCCTGGGCTATATCCATCCTATCGAGGAAGTGTCCCCACATTTAGATTTACAAGTTATACAATGTCAGAGATGATGTGACTAAATTTCTGCATAATGCTTCTCCTCGTTGACCCACCACTTACTCTGGTCAGAAGGGAGAGGTCCCACAGAAATAACAAGGCTCCATTTCTCTCTTCTCCAAGTCTAGAACTAGTCCTAAGTGATCACTTCCAACTTCAGTCAGCAAAAGAATAGAAGAGGAGAAAAGCAACACTAGTCTCTTTTCCCCTCAAAACTTTTGCAGATTTCTTCTCTCATTATTCTAACCTGTCCCTGCCCCTGTCCTGTACAGTGATACTTAGAGATGGGGGCAAGAGGTTCAGCTGGATGCAACTGAGAGGGAACTTTAATCAGAACCCTCCGGTTAGGCCATTTCTCAGTAGTCTCACCTTAGACAGATTTAATTATTGGAACTAGTGTTTTTATTTGTAAAATGGGAGATAGCAGCACAGGCTATACTTAGATGTAAAAAATACTTAGTGCTCAGCTGGTGTGGCTCAGTGGTTGAGTGTCAACTTATGAACCAAGAGGTCATCGTTGATGCCTGGGTTGTGGGCTGGATTCCCAGTGTGAAGTATGCAGGAGGCAGCAGATCAGTAATTCTCTCTCATCATTATTGTTTCTATCTTCCTCTCCCTTTCCCTTCCTCTCTGAAATCAAAATATATATATATATAAATACTTGGTATAATGCCTGTTTTAGCAGGTATTCGATATGTGACACCTTTCTTAAAGTGTCGTTGTGTGTCAAGCACAAAGCATCTCTGCTTGGAAGAGTTTGAAGTGTCTGTGCGTGTAAGGGTGTGGTAGTTGGCACTCAGCTAAATCACTGTTAAGGCTTTAGCACTTATCTTTCCTCCCCAGGCCCAGTGACCAAAAGTCATCCATCTGAAAAAAGCCCAATAGGTGCATTTCTAAGAGAAATACAGTGGGAATGTCAAAGAGTGGGTGAAGCTGGTGTGGGAACAGAAAAGTTCCTGCAGATTAGAGGCTGTCCCATTTTTTGGTTCGAATCTGTGGCTACCCTAAAACCCCCAGTCATATCTTCCCTGCCTTCAAATGTTATTCCCACTTAACACTGCCCAGTGATCCTACAGAAGAGAAACTTTGGACAGACATGCTGTCTGATTCCTCAGTGTCATTTGATCCACCCTCTTAAGCCCTCCAAACTTTATCATTAATTGCAAATTTTATGATTAAATAAAAATTATTTAATGTGCCTAAATGAATATGGCATATATATACGGTTTAGTAATTGGGTACTAATGGCACCCAAAATACAAAATATCTTGATTTTCAGCCATCTTATCCACATTATAGCCCTGAAAGTCTGTATGTGCACACTCACTGACTTGTAGTTACATTCCAGTTCATCTTTCCTGGGAGGCAAGAGTGTCAGACTACCTTAATGAAGAGCCTTATTCTCCCCATCTCTTTTAGGCTTCAGAACTTCTTTTCTACACTTCATCATCTTGTCATCATCAGCACTTTGCTGCCATTTATTTTCCAAGGATATCCACCGCTTATTCTAATTGACATTAATATTTTTGGATCATGGAGCTTTTAAAAAAGATGGCTTAATAAACCTATAAACATTACCAAGAGGGGCAGAACAGGTTAAAAAAAGGTTGAATGTCAAGAATTAAATGAATTAGTGTTTACAAAGCCTCTGGCACGATGTACACAGATGTTGATGCCACAAAAATATTAATTCCTATAGTTCTTTTGTTCCTATCACTTCATCTTTCTGTGCCTGTTTCCCAATGTTAAAAATCAAGAGCATTGTACGTACCAAGTTTTCCTCGTGTTGAAAATATTTTCCCCCTAGTCTCTCCTCACTGAGTATTTGGAAGTGGGTGGGAAGGTTATTTCTGCCCAAGACAGGCGGGGGCATGGGGGTGAGGGTTTGGGGCAGGTACCCCTGCAAGGCGCTCACCTTTACCTCTCTTAGCGGCATCGATTTTGACAGTGGCCGGCAGGCCTGAACGCTAGTAACAAGGATGGCTGGTGTTAACTTACCTCATGTCCTCCTCCCGGGGACACAAAATGCTGCGGCTGACTCCACAATGAAGTAGCCCAGGGGCCACCATCAAGTACTCCGCAAAGCTCAAAGCAGAAAAGAGAGACATCAAGGACAGCTTCCTCTTAAATGCTTAAGAAAGAAAACGTAGAAAGACCCCCCGACCCGTTTCCAAGAGCGAATAAGCCATGTACATATGGTGGCCCACGCAGCCTCAGGCATCCCAGGCGCCACACTAGCCTTCCTCCTGCAGGAAGAAAAACGTGCCTCGGGCCGCCGGCTGCAGCCGAGTCACCCTGGCCCCGACCCCCGCTCCCGGCCGAATCTGCTTCCAGGGCAGCGGGAAGAGGCGGTGCCGGGGCGGGGCGGGGCGGGGCGGGTGCCGAGCCTCCTCAGGGCCGTACGGAGCCCGCCTCCGCGTGCAGAGCGAGGGCCGAGCTCACCTTGCCACCCCCGCCGCCCCGCCGCCCCGCCGCCCCGCCGCCCCGCCGCCCCGCCGCCCCGCCGCCCCGCCGCCCCGCCGCCCCGCCGCCCCGCCGCCCCCGCCGCGTTGCCCCCACGCCGCCGCTCCCGCGGACTCGCGTCTTTGGCGCTTGAACCGGAACCTCTTGCGGAGGCCGCCGCTAGGACCGGGCGCCGAGCGGGAAGCGCGGGGAGGCGGCCTGCGCGGCTCCCGCCATGGCCGCGGCGGGGTGAGGCCGGCGCGGCGGCTGCAGTCGCGCAGTCGGGTGCTCTTCGGCCGCGGACGGGCCCACCGCCGCGGACTGGCCAGGGCGGCGCGGAGGCCGAGGGAGCCGCCCGCAGCCGCTTGTCGCCATCGCCGCCCCACCAGCCGCCCATGGCGAGCCCCCGCCGCCGCTGCTGACCGCGCTTCCGTCCGTCCCTGGTGGCGGGCGAGCCTCCGTTCTACGTCCGGCCCCGGGAGCCCGGCGAGCGCCGCGGGCTCCGGGTCGCCGGCGATGGGGAACACTACCTCGTGCTGCGTGTCGTCCAGCCCCAAGCTCAGGAGGAATGCGCACTCCCGGCTGGAGTCCTACCGGCCCGACGCTGACCTGAGCCGCGAGGACACGGGCTGCAACCTGCAGCACATCAGCGACCGGGAGAACATCGATGGTGAGCGCGGCCCGGCAGGGACCTGCCCCCGCCCGCCGGCCGGGCTTAGCCCTCAGCCCGACTCCGCACCCAGGCTTGGGTTCCGCGGGCGGGGGAAGCGATAGGCTGGGCGGGGGCGGTCTGGGCTGGGCCACAACCAAGCTGTTCACGACCAGGCAGAGCTCTTTGGTTTTTTAAAAGGTGAACGGAGTGGACACGTTTTGGCAAAACTGCGGATTGACCACCCTTTTGGGATTAGTCTCCCTAGGATTGGAGAATAGGATTGGCCTGTGTCAACTCCCAGAAGATTTACTAATTGACTCCACTTTCCGCTTGGGGCCTCCCCCCTCCCCAGCATTTCCTTTAAAAATTAAAAACAAAGCCAAGGGGCCCCTTCTACTCCTCCCCCACCGGAGGCGATTGAGGGATTGGAGTCTAATTCCACCTGAATGCTTAAAAATTTTTCTTTAGAGTATTGTTAGAATGGTTTGGAAACAATTTTGGATTAAGTTGTCCGTTTTTGCTTGGGGCTGAATTATAGTTCTATGAATTCCTGATTGATCTGAGTGACTTTTGCTTTGGACTAGTGTTTGTAAAGGAAGTTAAAAAACTGATCACTGACCTAGTAAAATTTATTTATTTTACTATTGTTTTTTTTTTCGATATCTTCATTAGTATGGCTTAATATGTACAGATAGGCAGTTTATGCATCATGCTTAGAGTTTACATAATTTTCAACTTTAAAAATTTTGAAATATATTTTTATGACAACTTGATTTTTCTTTTTCTTTCTTTCTTTCGTTTTTTTTTTTTTTTACCTAAAATTCTCACAGTTGACGTGGTTGAATTAATATGAAAAAAAAGTTCTTGTATGAATGAATTGATACAACTCAGCCATAATTCATTTTTGTCAACTTTAGGATGGAGTATTTCCTCTAGTGTGGAAAGCCAAATTTAAACTCCATTAAAAGAATGTTTGACCTTTTAAAATTTCTTCTGAGCAGTGATTAATTTTCTTTAGGACAGCAACTATATTAAATGAGTGCCACATATAAAGAGACCATTGCAACATCTATATATATAAAAGTCTAAGCCACTGGCCAAACTGGCTAGTAGCTGTGACATGCACTGATCATCAGGGGGCAGATGCTCAATGCACGAGCTGCTGAGGGATAGCAACATTGAAGAGTGCTCTCTCACACTCCAGGACCCCTTGGGGGATGTTGGACTACCAGTTTCAGCCAGATCCCTGCTGGGCAGGCCGAATCCGTGCACTGGGCCTTTAGTATTGTTTATAATAGGTGCTCATTAAATTAGAATTCCATATGACATTTCCAGTATTATTTTAGACTTCCATTATCTTAACATATTCTTTAGATTTTTTTGAACTACAGTACATGAATACTTTATTTTTAAATTTATGCATTGTAAGGCATCTAAAGGATGTTACGAGGTGTGTCTTGATCACTACTATAGTTACAAGCACCTGAAAGAAGTGTCTAGTATATAATAAAGAAATGAGTGAGCCGAAACTGGTTTGGCTCAGCGGATAGAGTGTCAGCCTGCGGACTGGAAGGTCCCAGGTTCAATTCCGGTCAAGGGCATGTACCTTGGTTGCGGGCACATCTCCAGTAGGGGGCCTGCAGGAGGCAGCTGATCGATGTCTCTCTCTCATCGATGCTTCTAACTCTCTATCCCTCTCCCTTCCTTTCTGTAAAAATTCAATAAAATATATTTGAAAAAAAAGAAAAAAAAGAAATGAGTGAGTAAATGAGTTTAACAAAGAAAGCCAGTACCCAGTCCTATACTGTGTTGGGAGGCAAAAACATTTTTATTAATTTATTTAATACTTTTTTTTATATTGTCAGAAGTTTTACATATGTCTTTTTTTCCCCAACTTACCTTCTTCACCCCTCAGCTATTCCTACCCCCCTGAGGGCAAGCCCCCACCATCCCAGTTATGCTAATATTTCAGGCAAAAACATTTGTCAATAATTTCTCCTTTATGCTGTAAACTAATATTGGGTAGAGGATTTATGTTTTATTATTTAAAAAATATTTTTATTGATTTTTAGAGAGAGGGAGAGGGAGGAAGCTATCTGTGTGAGAGTGTAAGGTAGATCTGCTGCCTCCTACATACCCCCTACTGGAGATGGAGCCCTCAAGCCTGGCTTGTGCCCTGAGGGATTTTTTGGTGCGTGGGATGACCCACAACCAACATAAATCCAGAGTGAAGCTTTATGTTTTAAACTAGAGGCCTGATGCACAAAATTTGTGCCCTGGGTGAGGGGATGTTGTCCCTCAGCCCACTTGCACGCTCTCCAATCTGGGACCTCTCAGGGGATGCCTGACTGCTGGTTTAGGCCCGATCCCACGGGCTCTATATAGGCAGTTGGACATTCCTCTCACAATCCGGGATTGCTGGCTCCCAACAGCTCACCTGCCTGCCTGCCTGTCAGCCTGCTTGATTGCCCCTAATTACTTCTGCTTGCTGACCTGATCACCCCCTAACCACTCCCCTGCCAGCCTGATTGATGCCTAACTGCTCCCCTGCTGGCCCGGTTGCCCCCAACTATCTCCCCTGCTGGCCCGATTGCCCCAAACTGCCCTCCCCTGCTGGCCCAATTGTCCCTAGCCGACCTCCCCTGCTGGCCTGGTTGCCCCTAACTGCCCTCCTCTTCATGCCTGGTTGCCCCAAAGTGCCCTCCCCTCCCAGCCATCTTGTGGCCACATGGGGGTGGCTATCTTGTGTGAGGGCATGATGGTCAGTTTGCATATTATATAGGAGGATAATGGATTAAAAATACAAACAGAAGTAAGATTCACATTTCTTAGAGCCAGGCTGTATACTGTTATTTACTATAGTAGGGAAACACACACACACACACACACACACACACACACACACACACACACATACATGCACGCAAATTGTACCCAGCTATTTGGCAATAAGGTTTAGGAGGATTTTGCCCCAGAAAAATAGAATAGTATTGTGTGTTCTTTCACATGAAATCTAAATCTGACCATCACTCACTTTTGAGAAAACATTTGGAAGATCACAAATTCTTGTTTTGTAGGTTTAGCATAGTTTAAGAGAGTAGGTTAGGTTAAGAAGGTTTCTAATTTAGGCTGTGGTTCATACGATGATGCTACTTTAAACCCAGAAATATTTAAACTTTTTTTTGTTTCCCAAGTTCATGTAATAGTTCTGGGATTTACCTATCCAGCAGTTCTCAACATTGGTGTCAATTAGTTCAGAAATACAGGACTGGGCCTAAAGCTCTCGAGGTAATTCTAAGAATGCAGCCAGGGTTGAAAATTGCTGCTATTGTTCAGGGGCATTTTCCATAGAAATTTATTCCGTGTTAGAGGCTGAACAAGAGAACAGATTTAACTTAAAGAGGATATGTGTATACATATATTTACATATACAGTACATGTATATGTAGTGTGTGTATGTATACTTATACGTATACATTGTATGTGTGTATATATATGTACATACTAGGGGCCTGATGCACAAAAATTTGTCCAAGAGTAGGTCTTCCTTCCCTTGGCTGTAGGCACCATCTTCCCTCTGGCACCTGGGACCCAGCCAGCTTCTCTCGAGTCACCCACAGGACCCCAGCTGGCTTCCCTCCTGCCCTGGCTTTGTCAGGAAGGACATCTGGAATGACGTCAGGTCTAATTAGCATATTGCCCTTTTATTATTATAGATAATGTGTGTGCGTGCAGTAGAGTTAGATGATTAGTAAACATTTTAAAACTACATCAATTCTTTTTTTAAGTTAAATTTACCAGGGTAACATTGGTTAATAAAATTATCTAGGCTACATCTCAATTCTTGATTCTAGTACAGTATATAACAAGTATAGCATATAACAGAAGCTGAGGTGTTCAAGTACCATCATTCTTTTTTTAAAAAATATATTTTTATTGATTTCAGAGAAGAAGGGAGAGGGAGAGAGAGATAGAAACATCAATGATGAGAGAGAATCGTTCATTGGTTTTATCCTTTACACCCCTTCTATGTGGAATCGAGTCCACAATATGGGGCATGAGTTCCTGACTGGGAATTGAACCATGACCTCCAGGTTCATAGGTCAATACTCAACCACTGAGCCATGCCAGCTGGGTGCCATCATTCTTATGTTCCAGACAGCTAGAATGGAAAGGTTCAGAGAAGTTCATGAGGCTTCTGTGATAGGTTAGTTTCTTTAAAACACAGATAAATGAGCTAATGTACCCATGTTTTCCCTGTTCAAACACACATGGGTAATATTTGTCCTATAGGATTTCAGTGATTTACCCTGTTTTTGTAGTCAGTATACATTAGTGTTAGATTACTAGTATTCATGTTTTTGAAGTTTATATTAGACCCGTCAGTTCCTTAGGTATTATTTCTTATAAAGATAATAATAATTGTAACCTTTATGTATTCTTTAGTCTGTGCCAAATACTGCTTGACATCTATTCGTTTAGTACTCAGAAACCCTATGTGTGATATTCTTACTTTAAGACAAAGAAATGAGTTAGAGAGGAGAAATGATGTGTCCAAGGTCATAGAGCCAACAAATGACCAGTGGAAACTTTCCATTGTTTACTTAACTAGTCATCAAACATTAACTAGTCTGGGGTTGCCTTCTGGAGCAGGCTGTCTTATCATTGCCGTCCTTTCTGAGAAGGAACTTCATTTATCTGCAGTAGATTATTGGCCTCCCCTGAGTAGATTATTTCTATGGGAGGAGAAAGAGAAGAGTGGATTAAAGAGAGTTTAAAATTTGATGAGACCAAATAAATCAGGATACTTGTAATGTGTATCATATTATCAGCTGGGCCTCAGAATGATTGATGCCAATGTCATCCTTTGTAGATCAGCTGTCATCTTTGACAATCCAATATCTTTCTCATCTCATACCCAACCTTCTAGGAAAGCATGACTCCATCTTCAAAATATATCCAGAATCTGACACTTCTTAAAGCCATTCCTGCTGCTCTTCAGATTTAATATCCTAACTGGTCTCCGTGTTTCCACCTTTGCCCACTTACAGTCTGTTCTCAATACAGCAGCTGTGGTGAGCTCCTTTTTAAAACTTAACACATATTCTGCTCAAAAACTGCAGTGACTCCTTATTTCACATGGAATATAAGCTTTACAATGTTCTTTTACAATGGAAGTCTTACACTGGGCTCCAAGGCCCTTTGTGATCTGCCTGCCCTCCTTAATCATTCACTAGCTTATTGCAGCCACACTGGTCTCTTTTAAGTGCTGTTCATTGAACATACCAGACATACTCTTGCTCCAGGGCTTTTACCCTGTCCCTCTGCCTGGAATGCTCTTCTCTGTATATTCTTGGCCATCATCCTCACTGTTTCCAATCTGGGTTCAAGTCTCACCTTTTCAGTGAGGGCTTCCTTATCACCCCATTTAATGTCCCTCATGCCACCCCATCAGCAATCCTCGTATACAGTCTTTGCCCTACTGTTTATTACATGTCACCTATAAGACACTGTATAAGAATATTCATATATAATAGTTACTGTTTTTACTCATGGAAATTCCATGAGAACATTTTTTTTTTGGTCTTGTTCATGGCTATAATCCATATGCCTAGCATAGTTGCCTGAAATCTTAAAGACATTCTTTAAATATTTGTTGAATGAATGAGTGAAGCCAGCTTCTTAAGAACATAAGAGCATCATCATGTATATTTATTGGGGGAGAGGAAACAGGTGGAAGTAGAGAATGGATAAGACTTAAATAATGCCAGTGGAGTGAAAGTAAAATATTTTTGGTTTTGTTGGTATTTTATACTAAAAAGTAGCAGGTGGGGTGAAGTCCTGAAAATGAAACAGGAAAGATTTTAAAGCATAATTAAAAGAAAAACCAACCCAAATTGAAAGAAAATTGTAGTTAAAGGAATTTTGTGTAACCATGTACTGTTCAGTCTCTTTTCCTTATCTCTTCAGATGAATCGCTTAGCTGTGCCTAACATTCTTAAGGATCAAAATGAGGCTAAAATGCTTAATTAAAAAGTACTAGATGAACATATGCAATCATGAACATAGTCACTCATGTTGATTTTCTTACGTTGGGTTGAAATTACATTGTAAATGGTGTTTGAACTTCCCATATCCAGAGAAGCTTGAACCCGAAAGGGCTCATCCTAGATACAGGGAAGATAATCAGAAAAAGTACATTATTGAAAGGGTGGAGAAGCAAAGGAACAATTTAAAATCATAGTACCTGTTGTAGTGTTAATTTGAACTTCTGCTCTTGGTTTTTGGGTATCTGCAAACTATTTAACTATATCTCTTCAATGTTCTTTTTCTTGAATGTTAGTCCCACATTAATATTTCCAGCCTGATGGACAAAACCATACCTGTGGACTTTCAGACTAAAGTTTATTAGGCATCAAATCTGCATGAATTGACTGTTAGTAGTGTAGAAAGGGGCAATGTCCAAGTGTGCTGAGAGAGCCATTTTACAAAGCTTGATGATGGCTCCATGATCTCCACTCTACTAATTTTGTTTTACTCTCATAATTTAGAATTATGTCCTCACTTTACAGATAAGGTAACTAAATCTTGGATAAATACAGTCACTTGCCCATGGACACGGGTAGTAAAATTTTCTGCATGTTAACATTACTGCTAATTACTGACCTGTTTTACCTATTTAAATTTTTACATTGTTCTACCCATTTTACAGGAAAGGAAACTGAACCTTAACCTAAGGTTTAAAAAATGGGTTTAAGTTTCCACAGCTAACTAGAGACAAAGTTGGGGTTTAATCTACCATCACTTGCTAGAGTTCCACACCTCAATAGCCCTGTGACACCTAATTAGGGAGAGATATGTGTTTAGATTTTGACATCCTGGTGCCTGGCCCATGGCTGCTTTGTTTTGGATCCAGTCATTGCCTGTATGCTTTTGGTTAGCAATACCTTGTGATTAAGGTTTTTACTTTTCTCCCTGCTCCTTGAGAGGAATGAAATTTAAATAATTTTTTGAAATGGTAGATTTTCTCAACCTTAGGAGATGAATTGCTTTCACATTTCTGGTTAGATGAAATTAATGCAAAGATCAAATCCATTCCTATCCAGAAAAGGACAGAACCAAAAGCAAAAAAAAAAAAAAGAGGCAAGACTTGAGTTGCTTTAAAAGTGTTTTAATCACACAGGGTCAGAGATTTTTGCTCCATGTATGTCATGTTGGGCTTACTTTAAGTAAGCAGTGTTTGGTATCTTTCACAGGAGAGCTGTTGGCAGTGCCATACTTGTCATACTTCAAAACCCAAATCATGATTCAACATTTAGGCAACTATGGTAAGTCCATGGCACTAACAGTATCAGTTCCTCTCACACTTTTCAAGTATTCTTTTCAGCTTGTAGCTGGAAGGAGGCAGAAAATTCACTTTCCCTGTAGCATTTTGCATCATCTTGAAATGTTGAGTGGTTTGTTGATAGGATTCTTGGTCAGAAGAACATTTCCTCTCTGTTCTGTTCTGAATAAGGGAGGAGCTCAAGTGGAGTGAATTTTGAGTGAGCTCTTCCCCGGGGCATTTACAAAAATATGCCTCCAGTTCTGTGGTTCTATGTTTATTGTCAGACCTCTGTCCCTCTGAGCCTCACTTTACTATTTGCTTAAAAACAGTATCTAAAAATACTGCCTGGCCTTATGCCTTGAGGTACCTAAAATGAGGATCAAAATGACACTTAGCCCTAGCTGATGTGGCTCACTTTTCCATGCACCAAAGGATCACGGGTTTGATTCCTGGTCAGGGCATGCACCCAGGTTGTATGTTCCATACCCGGTTGGGGTATATGTGGGAGGCAAGTGATTGATGAATCTCCCTTATATTAATGTTTCTCTCTCTTTCTCCCCCTCTCCCTTCCTCTCCAGAATAAATGAAAAACATATCTTTGGGTGAGGATTAATGAGGGGGGGGGGCACTAAACCACTTAATAAACCAGAAAAAGAGAGAAAGAGAAAGAGGCATTCAACTACCTAATAAGCCAAAAAGTAACTGATGAGCATATGTTGATATAAGCAAAGCAACCATGTGGATTTTTTTGTATTAAACATGAAGTGTGTTCCAAGATCTACACCAAACTTCAATGACCCATAAAAGCCAGCACCTGAAGGGTTGCCTGATTGCCCTTAACCACTTCTCTGGTATTCAAGGTAATACCAGAGGATAACTGGAATTCTAGAGTTGGGTAGGGTGAGGTTCTGTAGAGCTCTATACTTTGAATGGGAAGCTTGCTGGCAGTAGAATTTGGAATAGTAGCTCTTTCTAGCATTCTGCTTCTCTACAATCATTTTTTATTTTTCAATTACAGTTGACATACATTATTAGTTTTAGGTGTACATTCCCAATGACTAGACAAGATATAACATTCTAAGAGATCATCCTGATAAATCTCACACCCATCTGAGACACTATGCATACAGTTATTAGAATATTATTGACTATATTCCCTATGCTGTACTTTACATACTCATGACTATTCCGTAACAAACAATTTGTAATTCTTAATCCCTTCACCATTTCTCAAGCCTTCCTTGAATATGGCAGTCGTTAAAATGTTCTCTGTATCTGTGAATCTGTTTCTGTTTTATTTGTTTATTTATTTGATTTTTTAGATACAATTATTGATAGGTATTTATTTATTGCCATTTTCTTGGTCATATATATATATATATATATATATATATATATATATATATATATATTACTGATCTTTCACAGAGAGGAAGGGAGAGGGATAGAAAGCTAGAAACAGCGATGAGAGAGAGGCATCGATCAGCTGCCTCCTGCATGCATGCCCCTTACTGGGGATATACCCGCAAACAAGGTACATGCCCTTGACCAGAATCAAACCAGGGACCCTTCAGTATGCAGGCTGACGCTCTATCTACTGAGCCAAACCGGTTTTGGCTATTGTTCACATTTCTTATCTTTTTTTTTCTGCCCATATGAAAGGAGCCAAGAGAAAATGTAACAGTTATATATATATTTTAATTAAATCCTCATTATTACGTTTATTTCTCTTTTTTCCCCTCCATAGCTCCCCTCCACCCAGCTCCCACCCCTCCCTTTACCCTTACCTTCCTCCCTTTGACCTCATCCATAGGTGTATGATTTTTGTCCAGTCTCTCCCTGTACACCCCTCACCCCTTTCCCCCTGAGAATTATCAGTCCATCCCTTCCTGTGCTCCTGATTCTATTATATTCACCAGTTTATTCTGTTGATCAAATTTTTAATTCACTTAATTTTTAGATTCACTTGTTGATAGATATGTATTTGTTGTTCATAATTTTTTATCTTTTATCTTTTTCTTCTTCCTCTTCTAAACGAGTACCTTTCAGCATTTGATATAATACTGGTTTGGAGTTGATGAACTCCTTTAGCTTTTTCTTATCTGTGAAGCTCTTTATCTGCCCTTCAATTCTGAATGATAGCTTTGCTGGATAGGGTATTCTTGGTTGTAGGTTCTTGCTATTCATCATGTTGAATATTTCTTGCCAGTCCCGTCTAGCCTGCATCATTTCTGTTGAGAAATCAGCTGACAGTTGTAGGTAATTAACTGTTTTTCTCTTGCTGCTTTTAATATTCTCTCTTTGTCTTTTGTTCTTGGTATTTTAATTATGATGTGTCTTGGTGTAGTCCTCTTTGGATTCCTTTTGTTTGGGGTTCTGTGTGCTTCCTGGACATGTAAGTCTACTTCTTTTACCAGATGTGGAAAGTTTTCAGTCATTATTTCTTTAAATAGGTTTTCAGTATCTTGCTCGCTTCCTTCTTCTGCCACCCCCACAATTCTGATGTTGGTACGCTTGAAGCTGTCCCAGAGGCTCCTTATATTATCTTCATATTTTTTAATTCTTTTCTCTTCTTGCTTTTCCAGTTGAGTGTTTTCTGATTTTTTCTATTTCAAATTTTTGACTCGATTCTTGCCTTCCTCTAGTCTGGTGTTAGATCTCTGTATAATATTTTTATTTCAGTCAGTGTATGTTTAATTTCTAGTTGGTTCTTTTCCAACTGTAATCGGTCCTTTTTTTATCTCCTCTTGGGTCTCGCTAAATTTACCCAACTTTTCTAGGATATTCTTGAAAAACCTTATAACCGTGGTTTTGAACTCTATATCCAGTCATTTATTTGCCTCCATTTCTTTTATTTGTGATCTCTTCCTTTGTCTCAGTATTTTCACTATGCTGGGAGAACTTATGTGTTGGATCCAGCCTCATGATACCAGACTTGCAAAACTGTAAAAGCCTCTCTGTTGAGCCAGGCTTAAGGGATCGCCTTGCTTTCCTGTCAGCTCCGCCCTCCATCGCCCCTGAATCTCACACGACTGGATAATCGCTGGAGTGGTCCCTGTGTTGCGCGCACATGCGCGTGCTCTCGCTGTGCCTCTAGACTGCTGCCTTTCCGGCTCCCCTGTGCTCCGGGACCATTTGAGTCTGGGTCCCCCAGGGTTTCACCTGAAACTGGGGTTTAGTGGAGTTAGAAGTGGCACAGTTGAGAGGGTCTGTCTTCCGCCCACTTGTGAAAGCCAGCGGCACAATCAGAAGTCAGTCTTCTGTGCGCAGTGCTGTGCGCGCCACCAGACTTCTGATCTTTTGTGACTCCCCTAAATTTCCGTGCATTTCTCCCTTTTCACAGTTCAAACTCCCTCCCGTATGAGTTTTGGCTGGATCTGGGGTTTAGTGTCATAGGATAAGGGGTTCAATGCCCATTGAGAGTCTCCAACTCTTTCCCGCCAGAGAAAGGCAGCCTGGTACTCTGGCACCCGCTGTCTCCATGCATGCGTCTCTGTACCTCAGCTTTTTACAGTTCCTCTGGGTCTCTGTGAGCCTCTCTCTTTCCTTCTAGTTGTAAAATTTCCACTCAGTCAGCTTTCCTGTGGTTCTGGATGATGTCCATTCTGTCTTTTAGTTGTTTTGAAATTGTTGTGTGAGGCAGCAGTGTAGGTGTTTACCTATGCTGCCATCTTGGATTCTCCGCCACATTTTTTATCCTTTTTTTTCTTTCTTTCTTAAAGAAAACCCTTTAACATTTTATGTATTAATAATACTGGTTGTTGGTGGTGAACACCTTTAGCTTTTTCTTGTCTGCCCTTTATCTGACCTTTGATTTTAAGTGATAGCTTTGCGAGGTAATCTTGGTTATAGGTTCTTGCTTTTCATCTTTTAAATATTTCTTGTGCCAGTGACTTTGCTCTGCAAAGTTTCTGTTGAGAAATCTTACGAGAACTCCCTAATAGGTAACTTAACTGCTTTTTTCTTGCTGCTTTTATGTCTTTAACCTTAGCCATGGTAATTATGTGTTTTGGTGTGGACCTCTTTGGGATCATCTTGTTTGGAACATTGTGCACTTCCTGGATGTGTATATTTAATTCCTTCATCAAATTTTGTCATTTTTTTCAAATATATAGTTTTTTACAAGCAATAATCATTAATATTTTAAGAAAAATGATTTTAAATGTTACATGAAATAAATATTAATATTTCAAGAATAGATTGTAAATATAATAATAATACCAAAACTGTACTAATCTATTTATATAAAAGCCTAAGCAACTGGTAACAACCGGAACAACTGGTTGACCAGTTGACCAATCGCACACTGAACACGATGGTCATTGCAGAAGCTGCCTCTTGGTGGTCATTGCACTCCCACAGCCAACCTCCCGCAGCTGGTCAGCCTTCCCTGGCCCCTCCCCCTGGTAGCTGGCCCCACAGTAGGAGCCAATGGAGGGGGGCGGCTGGCAGGCCAACTTCCCATGGTCTTCTGCCCAGCGGACCCCCCATTAGTCCTTGATAACCGGGTAGGCCAAGTGACCCCATCCATGCATGAATTTGTGCACCAGGCCTCTAATGGAGTATACTATCACAAAAGTTGTAGAAAATATTAAAAATTTGCATATAACAGGATTACTTCTATTTTAAAACTTTTCCTCTGGCTCTATTTCCTCTCTTTAAAGATGTGGTTTGTTTATTTATTCATTTTTATTGTCTAAAGTTTTACATGTCTCTTTTTTCCCCAATTGACCCTCCCACCCCCAAGCCATTCGAACCTAGGGTCAGCCCCCACCACTCCAGTGCCTGTGTCCATTGATTATGCTAATATGCATGCTTACAAATCCTTTGATTGCTCTCTAATCACCCCCTACTATTTGTCTCTAGATCAATCTATTCTTGTTCATCAAATTACGTTAATCATTATATCCCATATATGAGTAGATCATGTGATATTTATCTTTATCGAACTGGCTTATTTTGCTTAGCATGATGTTCTCCAATTTCATCCATGTTGTTGCAAATGTTAAAAGTTCCTTCTTTTTTATAGCGGCATAGTATTCCATTGTGTAGATGTACAGTGGTACATCGAGATACGAGTTTAATTCGTTCCGTTACCTTGAGGCATGGGAAACTATGAGATGCTCGAATCGCGATAAACTGGTGGGTCGTGTGCAGCCGGCTGATCCACGCAATTACTTGTATCTCAAATGTTGCTCATATTTCAAAACAAAAATCGCTCGCTCGATGACTCGTATCTCAAAAATCTCTTATGTTAGGGCACTCATATCTTGAGGTACCTCTGTACTACAGCTTTTTAATGCATTCATCTACTGATGAGCACTTAGGCTGCTATGAACATAGGGGTACATATATTCTTTCTGATTGATGTTTCTGGTTTCTTAGGATATATAGTCCTATGAGTAGGATTACTGAGTCAAATGGGAATTCCATTTCCTTTTTGAGGAAACTCCATACTGTCTTCCACAGTGGCTGCACCAGTCTGCATTCCCACCACCAGTGCATGAGGGTTCCTTTTTCTTCACATCCTCTCCAGTATTTGTCGTTTGTTGATTTGTTGATGATAGCTATTTTGACAGGTGTGAGATGACACCTCATTGTCATTTTGATTTGCATCTCTTGTGTGATTAGTGACTTTGAGCATGTTTTCATATATATCTCAGCCTCTGTATGGCCCCTTTCAAAAAGTGTCTGTTTAGGTCTTTTGTCCATTTTTTGATTGGGTTATCTTCCTTTTGTTAAGTTGTATGAGTTCCCTATACATTTTGGAGATTAAACCCTTATTGGAGATAATGTTGGCAAATATGTTCTCCCATGCAGTGGGCTTTCTTGTTGTTGTTGTTGTTTTTAAAATATATTTTATTGATTTTTCACAGAGAGGAAGGGAGAGGGACAGAAAGTTAGAAACATCAATGAGAGAGAGACATCGATCAGCTGGGGATGTGCCCGCAACCAATGTACATGCCCTTGACTAGAATCGAACCTGTGACCTTTCAGTCCACAGACCGATGCTCTTGTTGTTTTGTTGATGGTTTCTTTTGTTGTGCAGAAGCTTTTTATTTTGATATAGTCCGATTTGTTTATTTTCTCTTTAGTTCCTATTGCCCTAGGAGCTGTATTGGTAAAGATAATGTCTGAAATTTTGCTTCCTGTCGATTCTTCGAAGATTTTTATGGTTTCCCGTCTTACATTTAAGTCCTTTATCCATTTTAAGTTCATTTTTGTGTATGATATAAATTGGTGGCCTAGTGTCATTTTTTTTTTGCATGTATTTTTCCAATTTTCCAAACACCGTTTATTGAAGAGACTATCTTGACTTCATTGTATGCTCTTGCCTCCTCTGTAAGATATTAATTGAGCATAATGTCTTGAGTTGATTTCTGGGTTCTCTTTTCTATTCCATTGGTCTATATGTCTGTTCTTGTGTCCGTACCAGGCAATTTTGAGAACGCTGGCTTTGTAACATAGCTTGATATGTGGAATTGTGATCCCTCCAATTTTGTTCTTTCTCAATATTGCTTTGGCTGTTTGAAGCCTTTTTTCATTCCACATGCATTTTTAGATATTTGTTCTCAGTCTGTGAAATATTCTATTAGTATCTTAATGGGGATTGCATTGACTCTGTACATTTCTTTGTGTAGTATGAACATTTTAATGATGTTGATTCTACCAATCCATGAACACAGTATATCCTTCCATTTGTTTATGTCTTTCTCTACTATTTTTTCAACTATAGTTTTTCGAGTACAGATCTTTTACCTCCTTAGTTAAGTTTATTTCTAGGTATCTTAATTTTTTTGGTGCAATAGTAAATTGGATTTTTTTTGGTTTGTTTCTTGTTCTGTGAGTTCATTATCTATACTAATAATAGCCTATGTGGCATCACACCCTCACATTGTCACAAGATGGCTGTTACAAGATGGCCACATGCACAGTGAAGGTGGAGCTTGGCAGCCACTCCGAGGGGTGAGGCCTGGGGATCCTGTGGCTCTGCTTGGTGAGGAGGAGGCTGGTCCCAGTGGAGGAGGTAGGTCATGGCAGGGGAGGGCAGTTGTGGGCGATCAGGTTGGCAGGGGAGCAGTTAGGAGGTTTTCAGACTGGCAGGAAGAAACGGTTAGAGGCAATCAGGCAGGCAGACAGGTGAGTGGTTGGGAACCAGCAGTCCCGGATTGTGAGAGGGATGTCCGACTGCAGGATTGGGCTTAAACTGCAGTTGGAACATTCCCCGAGGGGTCCCAGATTGGAGACGGTGCAGTTTGGGCTGAGATACATGCCCTCCTACACACAAATTTCACGCAGTGGACCTCTAGTTGGTGTATAAAAAGCCACAGATTTTTGGGTATTAATTTTGTGTCCTGATACATTGCCGAATTCCTTTATTAAATCTAGTAGTTTTTTGATGGAGTCTTTGGTGTTTTCTATGTACAATATCATGTCATCTATGAAGAATGACAGTTTTACATTCCCTTTTCTAATTTAGGTGCCTTTTATTTCTTTTTCCTGTCTGATTGCTATGGCTAGAACTTTCAATACTATATTGAATAGGAGTGGTGAAAGTGGGCTTCCCTGTATTGCCTCCGTTCAGCTATCCCACGTCTTTTGATTGGAGCATTTAGTTCTTTTACATTTAGAGTTGTTATTGATAGCTATTTGTTTATTGCCATTTTCTATATGGGTAGGTTTCTCTCTCTGTTTCTTCTACTCATCACAGCGATCTCTTTAGCTTTTCTTGTAATGCTGGCTTGGTGGTGATGTACTCCTTTAGCCTGTTTTGTTTTGTTTTGCTTTGTTTTGTTTGGGAAGCTCTTTATGTGATCATCTATTTTGAATGATAGCCTTGCTGGATGTAGTAATTTTGGTCTGAGATTCTTGTTTTCCATTACCTTTGAGTACTTCATGCCATTCCCTTCTGGCCTATAGAGTTTCTGATGAGAAATCAGGTGTCAGCCTTATAGGAACTCCTTTGTAGATAATAGTTTTCTTTTCTCTTGCTGCCTTTAAGATTCTCTCTTTGTCTTTAATTTTTGGCATTTTAATTATGATGTGTCTGGGTGTGGGCATGTTTGGGTTCTTCTTGTTTGGGGTTTTCTGTCCTCCTGAACTTGTGACTTTTTCTTTTACCAGATCAGGGAAGTTTTCTGCCATTATTTCTTCAAACATCTTCTTCATTTCTTTCTCCCTTTTTGCCTCTTCTGGCACACCTCCTATTCTGATATTATTACATTTCAAATTGTCCCACAGCTCTCTTAAGCTAACTTCTTGTTTTTTAATTGTTTTTTTCTTTTTGGTTCTCTGATCAAGTGATATTTTCAACTCTGTCTTCTAATTCACTGATTTGATCCTCAGCTTGCCCTCATCTGCTGTGTATTCCTTTCAATGTATTCTTTATTTGTGCTATGTCATTCTTTATCTCAGACTACTCTTTTTTCATAATTACTCTATCCGTTACATGTTGTTGAACATTGTTATACTGTTACTCTGAACCTTGATTCAGATAAATTTTTTTCTTTTTTCAATTAATGTTTTTACTTTTTATTTTCTAAAGTTTTACATATGTTTCCTTTTTTCCCAATTGACCTTCCCCCCAGCCATTCCCATCCTGAGCAATCCCCCACTGCTCCAGTGTCTGTGTCCATTGATTATGCTAATATGCATGCATACAAGTCCCTTGGTTGCTCTCTAACCTCCCATTCCCTTACCCTTTGTCTCTAGATTGATCTATTCTTGTTCATCAACAGATAAATTTCTTATCTCCGTTTCATTTATGTCTTCTGGAGAATTCTCTAGTTCTTTCATTTAGGTGTTGTTGCTTTGTCTCCTCTTATTGTTTGTTTTTTGAGTTTGTGATTATATATTAGGTAGATCTTCAACAATTTAGTGTATGGGACAGTGTTAAAGGCTGCTTCTGACTAATTAGATCAGGTATAGACTTGAAGCCTTCATATACTACCTTTGCTACAGACGGATAGGATTCCAACCTGAGGTACCTCCCCAAGCCGTGGTCTTCAGGAATGGTAAGAGGTTTTTTTTCCCAATAGGGTGGTGCAGTTTCTTCTGCCTGGAGGCTAATTGTTATTTTTAATCCCTTAAGTTGCCTCAGGGCAAGGTGTTTTCCAATAGGATGTGTTGACTATCTTCCCCTCAGGCAAGGCAGATATCTATGTGGGAAAGATGTCCTCTGCTGTGTGAGGGAATGACAGTCCAGGAAACTTGGGATGTCTACTTTCTGAGCTCTGTTCCCTGAGTCCTAGCTTCTGCTCTCTCAGCTCCAGTCCACTTCACCCTCCGTCTGTTAGAGCACTGTTGGGTGGCTTCACAGGGAATTTTGTTCATTTGCCCTTCAAGGAGGTGCCTGAGTTTTCAGCTGTTACTCTCTCGCAAATAGCACTGCTGCTGCTTTTCACAGCCAGATATTATGTGGGTACCCTCCTCAGTTTAGGTGCTCTCTGCTGGCGAGTTCAGCTTGGGGATGAGATCCTATAGTTGTCCCAACCCTCCACAGCTGAGATATCTTTCTGGGACTTCAGTTGTTGTTTGTGGGCACCCAGCTGGCCCCTTTACACCTTTGCCTCTCTCAACAGCCTCTCTTCAGTCTGCACTTTCGATCCTCAGGTACCAGAGTTCTCTCCTGAGAGTTTTCCATTGATTGTTCAGGAAGTTTTTCTGTATTTTTTTCAAATAGGTTTTCAATTTTTGATCTCCTTGTTCTGGTACCCCTATGATGACTCTGAGAACAGAGAACATCTCAGGTTGGTCAGCTCCCAACTGGTTCACTCTGGGCATCTCTTGTCTTGCCAGGAAGGTTGCTTTTAAATACTGGAATAGATAACCTTGAAATCTTTTTTTTCTTCCTCCTTGACATTGGTTTTGCTTATGTAAAGAGACTTGTTTTTTTTCTTTCTAGTGTGGTTCAAAAATTGGACTTGATAGGGTAATTAAAGAGGGAGTTTTAAAACGTTTGGGCAGTGGTAATGTTGGGTAGGAAAAATTATCTTCTATAACCTTTTTCTTTCTGGACTGATAATTAGGTTAACATGAGACAAGATTAACTAGATAAACATTAAAGTTTAATAACACGTGTACCTCTTGTATACATGGCAGAAACCAACAAACACTTAATAATTCACTAACCCAGGTACGTGCCCTTGACAGGGAGTCAAATCCGAGACCTTTCAGTGGGTAGACTGATGCCTTAAAAGAGGGCTGGGCCATCTCTTTTCATCTTCATATCGACGACCCTGCATTTGGGACTGGGGAAGGATGTGACTTGCCCAGGATGCCTGACTATTTTCAGGACAGAGAGAGAACCCGAAAACTAGCATTCTCTATTTACTCGTGAGCCGCAGTTTGCTGACCACTGCCCTATATAATAAAAGCCTAATATGCAAATCGACCTAACAGTGGAATGACCTGTTGGTGTGACCACCAGGAGTTGCCCCCAGCCCACTGGCCCCAGGACAGCCAAGGTGGGTGCCATTGGAGGCCCCCAATCATTCTGCCGGTTGCCATACAGATCAATCCTGATCTCGGGCCAGGCCTAGGGACCCTACCTATGCATGAGTTTCATGCAGTGGCTTTCTAGTACCTACATAATTAGGAAGGAGAACATATCTCGGCATGTCATTTGATGTAAAGGATGTTAGTCTCTATTAATATTTGACAACTTAGCAAAGAGTTCTGAAAAAACTTCTAAATCTAGGAGGTTTGTGTTTTCTGGGGTTTGCCAACATGGTTCTTTTTAATGCGGAGTAAGATTTAGTCTTTAATTAATTGGAACTGTAATTATTCAGAAGTCAATGTGGTGAAGATGCCCAGGCATATAAATAGTGTAGAATGTGTCCTGCCAGATAACTTCAGGCCTATTAACTTCTTTGGAGAGCAATTCCAGAGGAGCAGACACTGGTCTCCAGGCCAATGTTTGGAAGATGATAGTATAGCTTTGTTGTGCTACTTAATAAGCTATATTTTTAAAATCTTGGTTCATTAAGGCTATAGCAAAATAGACTATATGAAAAGATATTTCAGAATGCTTATGTGAATTCATTTCTTTGCTGCTTCAGTGTTCAGAGTGGTAGAGTTATCAGATAATTTGCATGGGTAGAACTGTCACTGGAGAATCAAACTTTTCCATTGCTCTTGGAAGTGGGGTGCTTGATATATGGATTTTCTAAGATTTGCATGGGGGAATGTGGTGCGGTAAAAGACCTTGTTTGCGTAGAGTTACGTTTCTTGGGTTCCAAAGTCTCAAGTCCCTTAAATCAGTCTTGAAAGAGAGGCAGCTCTTGATTCAGCAAAGCCAACAACGAGGCTAGTGTCTGGGTTCAATACATTCAGTCTAGATTCAGTCCATTAATCCATTGTGTGAAGATAGGGGAGCACACTCCTGCAAAAGGAGTTAAAAGAGAGTGTGCTCCTGTCTAGAAATTTAAATATTCAGGTTTCCTGCCCTTACAATGGCCATGCATATTCTGGCCACTGATTCACTTCCATGTGAGTGACAGACAGGTAGGCATCTTCCCAGGTTACTCAGAACATAATGGCCATGTGTCCAAACCACCTTTGTCCATTTCCTTCCTTCAATGATCAGCCGGGAACAAACTTGGAGAGTGCTAAACTACAAATGGCATGCCTATAATATCTAGTCTTCCTTTTACTCCTTCCTGTTAAATAATAACCAGATTGTAACAATGATATCAAAACTTCTCTGATGCTAGTGAGAGTGGGGTTTCCTTTTCCCCCAGTGGGAGCTAGAGGTCGGGTTCTTGAGATGTCTTGAGAAAAAGAATTTTCTAAGACTCATACTAGAGAATGAGTGCTTTTTATTTATGTGAAGTTACATTAGTCAGTTTAAGTCCCATTTCCTTTAACCCAGTCCTGAAAAATGTGCAGCTGGGATTTCAGAAGAGCTAGAAGCAAAACCAGTGTCTATAAAGTTTCTATTCCATGGTGGAGTTGAGTCCAGCAGAATAGCAGGCTTGTTTTAGTCCACTAGTCCATTTTGTATAGGGTCCATATGGCTGTGGGCTTTGTGGGCAAGTACTGGGGAGTGCACACCTGCAGCAAGAGAGGCAGATGTGCAAGAGGGCCAAGAGTGAGAATTCTCTTTGTTTTGCAGCTTAAATATAAAATCTTCCTGAGCTTGCAGTGGCTACACTTATTCTGGCCCTGTTTCCAGGTATGATTGAGCACACTTCCCTATATCACCCAGACTTTACTGGGCATGTATCTATTGTCCAGTTTCTTCTCCCAGGATCTGCGGTGAACAGAGCTGGAGAGTGTTAAACTGCAGCTTTCTGGCAAAGGTGTACAAATGGCATGCCTATATTATCTAGCCTTCCCTTTGCTCTCTTCATGTTTAATTAATTAGTAACTGGGTTAAACATAACAGTTTGTCAGTATTATTGGCAGAATTGTTGTGGCCTTGTACTGACAAATAATTTGCCCCCTAAACTCAGCTGTTTTGATTGCTGAATTTATGAAGGATGTTATAGGCATAGGTACTAAATACTTCTTAAAATATGACTAGAGGCCTGGTGCATGAATTGGTGCAAAGATGGGTTCCTTTGGCCTCGCCAGTGATTGGGGCTAATTTGGGTCATGGGAGATTGGCCAGGGGTAGGTTCCAGAGCTGGCCAGCCTCCCTTGGCCTCCATTGGGGTTGTGGGAGTGCACTCACAATCTGTGGGAACCTCTTTCACGTCCCGCGTGGTTTGGGGTTCCTGTTCAGGGTTCTGGTTCTGGAGGAGGCCGCATGCAAATGAAAAGAGAGACTAGAAAAGTATTAATTTGGTGATATTGGGGGGCCAGGCGGGAGCCTTCCTCTAGTGCTGTGTTCTCAACCTTCCTAATGCCACGTTCCTTTAAGACAGTTCCTCATGTGGTGGTGACCCCCAAACATAAAATTATTTCCATTACTACTTCATAACTGTAGTTTTGCTACTGTTATGAACTGTAATGTAAATATCTGATATGCAGGATGTATTTTCGTTGTTACAAATTGAACATAATTAAATCATAGTGATTAATCACAAAAACAATATGTAATTATATATTGTGAAATATTTATTTCTAATTACAAATAAATGAATCTTTTTGTCTTGAATCATGGTGTAGCATGGGTAACAGTCTTCATATAACAACAGTAAACTACATTGCTACACTTTGCTACACTGAGGAGCTGTCTGTTGGTTCCTAAGACCATGGGAAATACGTGTTTTCTGATGGTCTTAGACAACCCCTGTGAAAGGGTCGTTCAACCCCCAAAGGGGTCGCGACCCACAGGTTGAGAACCGCTGCTCTAGTGGAAAGGACTACCCCTTCCTTTGGCCTTGCCATCCCTTTCTTTCAGGTTTGGGATATACCCTTTGCCCTGAAACAGGCAATTCCAGTAACAAGTAGATTATCTTATCAGTAAGGATTTACATGATTATTTGATGGGGAAGTTCATTGTCTCAATTAGATAGGGCATGGCTGGCTTTGACCTTTCAGAGGTTGACCAGCCTTCCAGATTCCTTGTCCACTTTCTATTAGTGAGACAATTATTGGTTTCTGGCAACAATCAGGGAAGCTCCTGTGTTGAGTGTCTGCCCCCTGGTGGTCAGTGCACATCATAGCGACCAGTGCACCGGTTTTTCAGTCACTTTTATATACAGTGGTTCCTCGAGATACGAGTGCCCTAACATACGAGATTTTTGAGATACGAGCTGTCCAGTGAGCGATTTTTGTTTTGAAATACGAGCAACATTTGAGATAGGAGTAATCACGCGGATCGGCTGGCTGCACACGACCCATCAGTTTACCGTGACTTGAGCGTCTCATAGTTTCCCATGCCTCAAGATTACGGAACGAATTAAACTCATATCTCGAGGTACCACTGTACTAGTATATAAACTAGAGGCCTAGTGCATGAATTCATGCATGGGTGGGGTCCCTCTGGGTGGCCTGCAGGGATTGGGCTGAAATCTGCAGTCCTTCGCTTCCTGCAGCCCCTACCTGCTGCTCTTGCTTATCCAGGCCCCACTGTGCTTGCCACAGCCTTGTGCCCAATCAGTCCCAGTTGGGAGAGACTCGAACTGCCACAGCAGCACTTGTCAGTCATGAGCCCTGTGTCTGGCACCCTCCCAAGGGAAGTGGCCTGTGGGATTGGGCTGAAACCTGCTCTCTGGCATCCTCTGAGGGATTCCAGATTGTGAGAGGGCTGAGGCCAGGCTGAGGGATCCCTCTGTTGCACAGTTGGGCCAGGGAGGAACTGTGGGAGGGCTCCAGGGCATGTCCGGCCCATCTTATTCAGGCCTGATTGGCCAGACCCTAGTAGTAAGCTAACCTACGGGTCAGAGCATCTGCTGCCTGGTGGTCAGTGCACGTCATAGCAACTGGTTGACCAATTGATTGTCTGGCCCCTGGTGGTCAGTGCATGTCACAGTGAGCAGTTGAGCAGCCTTAGCATATCTTTAGCATATTAAGCTTTGATTGGTTGTTTGGTTGTTCTGCCATTCGGTCTATTTGCATATTACCCTTTTACTGGTATTATATAGGATTAGTGGCCCAGTGTATGAAATTTGTGCAGGGGGGAGGGCGGCTCATGTCCCTCAGCCCAGTCTGCATACTCTCCAATCTGGGACATACTCAGAGGATGTCCAACTGCCGGTTCAGGGATAAGACCTAAACTGGCAGTTGGACATCCCTCTCGAAATTTGGGACTGCTGGCTCCTAACCGCTTGCCTGCTTGCCAGATTGCCTCTAACCACTCTGCCTGTCAGCCTGCTTATCCCCAAATGTCCCTCCCACTGGCCTGCTTATATCTAGCTGCCCCCCC